>PVJA010038926.1:0-19458 GCA_004027025.1 Myocastor coypus | reverse complement strand
GGAGGAAGATTGGAACAGAGGGGAGGGAGGGGGAGGGAGGGAAGGAGGGGGAAGGAGGGGGAAGGAGGGAGGGGGTAAGGAAAGAACAGAGGGAGGGGGAGGGGAATATAGTAGAAAATACAAGAGAGAGTTGCAAGAACCTTAAGGGAGGAAGATAGAAGAGATACCCGTTATTTGGGCTATGCACATCTTAAGAACTAAAACCCCAGTAAGGGCAGCTACCAGGGGCTTGACACACCCACAGTACACCCCCCCACACACACACACACAAAGAGCCAAGCACCTGCAAGAACTCAGTGAACGCAGGCCCTACCTAACACAACAGGGCCACCAGGAAAATTTCAGTTGGCTAGAAACCCACCAATGGCAAAGAAAGACCCCAGGCCTGACCTCACCTGAGTGAGGACAGGTTACGCAAGGCTGGGGCAGGGCAGTCCCACTCGTGCCACTGGCCCACCACCTTACCCAGAGTTATTCTGGCCCTCATTCTGCAAGGCAAAACCCATCCAGCGAGTGGTAGTCAGCTCTCCACCCCTCACACACCGGTCCCTCCCTGCGCAGATTCTCCATGGAAACATCTCGATCCCAGGCAGGCCGGGTCCCTTTGCCACCTAGAATGTTTCAGTTGTCAGTCTTGGTGTGAGCGGGGAATTAGAAACTCATTTATATAACAGCAGTCCGAGTCGACTCTAATAAGCAGGGCAAATCTGATTATGATCGTTATTATTATCACCATGATGCGTTCCAAAGTTCGAAAAAAAAAAAATAGAGAGGTTAAAAACAATGAGGGGCTGCGTGTTAGCCACGAGAAACCTCCCCTTGCAAGGGGCCAGCAGGGTGTTATCTCTGTTTACAGAGCGTCTTTAATCTGGACGATCTCTGCAGCCTCTGGACCATTTTTGCTTCTAAAGGAAGATCAGATGTTATTTGTTTACTTAAAATAGCAGCTGACATGTTCACTGCTGTCCTACAATTTATTTGCCAGGCACTATGAAGTATGTTTTATATAACTTAAATCACTTAATTACTCTACTTGTTCCATAAAAGACGCAAAGCAATGTATATGAGCAATGATATAAATGTATTTAGCCAATGTTATAATTCTAACTGGGGCATCAAGAGATGAACTGCAAGGTTCACTGCTGAGCTTCCAAGCTGCCAAAGCAAAAATGGAAAAATGCAAAAGTTGTTTCAGGGGCTGGGGAGATAGCTCCGAGGCACAAGTGCCTGCTGGGCAAGTGCAAGGTCGTGAGTTCGAACCCTGGTCCCACAAAAAACAAAAAAACAAAAACAAAAAAAAAAAAAGTTGTTTCACAATTTAGAGGCTCTATAAAACAAAAATGGATGAATGGCTTAGGAAAAGTACCACTGCAGAACTTCCACCAGTGGCTCCTTCTCAAAGGGCACCGTAATGTTCAGAACCTTATCCGAGACAACAATCCCTACCATAAATACCATGAGGAGTTTCAGAAGGCTGCTTCCTCAGAACGTTCCTCAAGGTAGGCAGATGGTACCAGGCCAAATGCTCAGCTCAGTAAAAAAAAAAAAAAAAAAAAGCATTCCTCTGGGGGTCAACACCATTTGGTCTCAGTTCCAGACTCTGCCTCTCTGACATAGTTTAAGAATAAAATTGAGAGAACCTTCAGGAAAAGACTGGGGATGGGTGACAGTCGAGGGGTGGGGGAGCTGCAGACATAAAACAGGAGTCTCCTGACTTGGCTGTTTTAGCCCCCAGCTCAGAGCAGCATCCTCAGATGAGAGAAAAAAAGGACAAAACTGCCCTCTCGGAGATTCCTGAGGCCTCAGGAGGTAGCTCAAGGGAGGGGGCGGCAGCGCTGAAAGGATTATTTATTTCCCCGAGGAGGTGAGGTAAGGGACTGGCTAGTTATTGGGATGTCTGGGTGGGAGTTAAGAACCTGAGCAAGAATAGTTTTAAAAAGAAGGCACAGCCGCATTAAAAAAAAATTCTCCAAAGTATACCTAGCGCCCACCCCCACTTCCCCACCAGCTTAGTTTTGGGCCATCTTGAGGTTTGAGACGATTAGCCTGGAAAACTCCTAAGAAGCGCTCCTGGGGGCATCGGAGGCAGCACTCAACACAGTAACGCAGCCCCCAACACAGCGCCAGACCGGAAGACCCCTCCCGTTTGGAAGACCAGGCATCTCCTCAACCCACAGGCCACAGGGTGAATGATGGACGCTCAGGGGCAGCTGCACCTTGTCCCTAGAGGACACCCGGGCCACAGGATCACGGCTCCATCACCCACCGAGGACTCAGTGTCCACAAAAATCTTCCATTTATCTAGCCAAAGCCACTCTTCCCCTAAGAACGTCGTGTTTTTCTAATACTGAGGGAGAGAAAACTTGTCCAACCTTAGTCTGAGGAAATGGGGCTGCAGGGCCGAGGGCAGGCCCCACGGGAGGATGTCAGGGAGGGCTGGGGTCCCCAGCTGTGTCCTGGAAATTTTCAGGCTTGAGCCAGGGAGAGGAGGAAAGGGTGGGAGAAGGCAGAGGCAGAAGCAGGCCAGAATCTCAGGCCCAGTCCCCTGACGACGAGGACGGGCAGGAGTGTGGAACCTGCAGCCTGTTACTTAATTATCTCTGAATGGTTTTTGTTCCTGGCTTTAAACATTTACCCCTATTGGGTTTTCACGGCTTCACAAGCTCTCTATCTCCTTTTCTTTGCCGTTGCCATAGCAACAACTCCAGGCGTACAACTGCTCTCTGATTTTAAATAAAAGTTGAGGTTTCTCTCCCTCTCCCTCCTCCCTTTTCTCCCTTACCAGGAACAAGGTTTCTCTCTCATCTCCCCCTTCCTTTCACCTTCCTCTCTGGTCTCCTCGTCCCCCACCCAGCTGCTTCCTTATCATCACCTCCTCTCATTTCTTCCCTCCACCTGCCTCCTCTCTTAAGCCCTCTCCCCTATCTCTGGGCCTTCCAGGCTGGCCCTAATCCCCTGGTTACCATGACAGCAAGAGGGGGTCCTCAGGAGGGATGGGGGCAGAGGTTGAAAGAGAAGAGCCTCTCTGGAGAAGGTGGGGGAGTCGGCCGGCTGACAGTCCCTGGAGCGGCGGCGTCATCCTGTATTCTCTGGAGATCATCACCTTCCACTCTAGGCCTCAAATCTCCCAGACATCCACGGACTGCAGGTCCCTCCAGTCGCCCCCGCCCCCACCCTGAGAAAGGGCTCTCTGACCCTCGCCTTCAGTGGAGGCAGGGAGGGCTGGGAGACGCTCGGAGGCGTAGCCAGGTTGCGTGGGGGGCTGAGAGGGAGGAGCTAACGTGGGACGCCGGTTCAGTCCCACTCTGGGGCAGTGAGTCATTCACCCTCCAAATCTCGGCTTTTGTTGGTTAACAGTCAGAGGGTGGGTTCAATCTCTGAGGTTTCCACTGTGCTCTGGGGAGCCCCAGGGCCCCACTGCAAAAGCGGTCCAAGCAGCTGCTGCAGGGTAGGAACTGTGTGAGGAGGGAAGGCAGGGAGAGGAGCAGCAGCAGACCCTTGGGACATGAGGCTGTCCTCCGCTGCATCCATCGCCAGGACTTGGCTTGCGCCTGCCTCGGGCAGAGACTTACTGGATCTCCCCACAGCCTCAGCACAAAGTTTAACTGTGACCAGAAGGCGCGGGGCCTCCCCCTCCCCCGGCCCCACCTAGTGGATCACCCAGGTGGCTCTCTATGCCACCTGCTTCTTTCCAAGCCCAAACCTTGGACAGGTAAGTCACAGCTTATATGAAAACCGTATCATTTTTAAAAGGAATACACATGTGCAGAACCTGCTTGCACCCCTGGTGGGGAGCTGACGCATGCAAACAACACATCTTTACTCCTTTTCTTCCCTCTCCTCCCTCTGTTGATCTCCTTCCTATTTGAGAAAGCACATTGTCCATCTTCCCAATTCCTACTGCTTCCCTCCACCTTTTTTGTATTTAGCACAGGGTCTCACTATGCAGATCCCGACTTATAATGATTCTCCTGCTTTCAGCCTCCCAAGCCCTGGGATTACAGGCATGTGCCACCACATCCAGTCTCAGTAGCTATTGCCATCACTGAACTGTCGCTGTCACTGTCTCAGTGGGCCCTGGGGACAGGGTTGGCACAGCATACCCCAGAGATCGAACCCTGATCCCTGAACCTGTCTAAGCAGGTGATTTAGTCCGCTGAGCTATCTGGCTGGCCCTTGCCTATCTTTTGTTTCGCTCTTTATTTGTAATCTGGGTTTACTATTTAAGCTCGTGTGTCTGACTGCAATTCACTTAACATATGTTCTCGAGGTACGCTATCATGGAAATTAGTAGAGAGATGCCCCAAAAATCTAAAACTACCACTTCCACTTGACCCAGCTATTTCCCTTCTAGATCACTTCCTGAAATAATTAAAGATACGCTTTTGTTTTTTTACTCTCCAAAATAAAATAATTATTTTTAAAAGATCCTATTACAGTGAGCTAAAGCTTGGGGGCCAATGGATCAAGAAATGAGACATTTACTCATACAATGGAGTACTACTCTTACAAAGAGAAAGATAAACTTGAGTCCTTTGTAGGCAATCTTGTCATTCTAAAATGGGCTAGAGGACTGGGCAGATAGCTCTGCAGTCCAAGCATCTGCCTGGCAAGCGCAGGGACCTGGGCTTGATCCCCCATACTGCATGCCTTGCCAGCCCCATACCAAGCTGGCCACTGAAACCAGGGGTGGAGGCGCACACTTGAAATCCCAGCTCTGGGGAGGCTGAGACAGGAGGATCGCTGTAAGTCTGATCTGTATAGTAAGATCTTGTACCAAATAAGTAACAGATACTTTAAAAAAGAGATTAACAGTATATTAAAAATAAATAAAAAACAAAACGGGCGAAAGAACAACATAGTTCCACCTCAAAACAATTCCACTTAAATTCATGTTTATCTCTGAATTTTACCGGATATGGATCAAGGTTAAATATGCAGGTAAAGAGCTGGATGTGGTGGTGCATGCCTCCAATCCCGGCATCCTAGGAGGCTGAAGTCAGAGGTGTACAAATTCAAGCCCAGCCTGGACAACTTAGCAATTTGGTGTGACCCGCAATTCAAACATCACATACATACACAGCTGGGAATGTAACTCAAGAGAGAAGGCCCTGGATTTGGTCCTTGGTGAAGCAAAAAACTGTAACAGAAAACACAGCAGCATCAACACTTTGGCGTTCTAGAAAAGGATGGATGGAACGTCAGCAGACTTGCTTCCAGTTCCACCTTTTCCTCTGCTTAGCTCCCTGGCTCTCAGGCACCGCAATTTCACTTTCCAGAGCACATCTGGTGACGTCGACAGGATGATGACTTTTGGTGGGTAGAGGCCAGGGACACAACTACACACACCAGTGCTAAAGGAAGTCCCCACCGCCACCATACTCAGCAAGGCACTGAACACTCAGCCAATTTCTTACTTGACAGATCAGCTGTTTGTTTCTTAAGTACTAGAGATCAAGCTCAGAGGCTTCATCGCCAGCCTCTGCTTTTTTTGAGATTCTGCTAAGTCATTCAACTGCCCAGGTTGGGCTGAAACTTGAGTTCCTCCTGCTTCAGCCTCCCAGAGCCCAGGTGTGTTCCACCGCTCTGGCCAGATCAGCATTTTATACTCTACCCTTTTCACTTAACACACGTTTCCTAAGTGCTGACGCTTCAAGGGCTTTAACTTCTATTCACGATTTCCATGGAGAGGGACAGCATGTGCTATTAAGGGGAACGGACTTGACCAAAGTCATGAAGAAAAATAGAACCCGAACCCCAGTCTCCTGACTATAAATCCACAGTCGTTTTCATTACTCAGCACCCCAAAAATGTAAGGATTCAACTAAATAAGAGCTAGCATACACCGTGTACTTAAAGCGCCTCAGATCCCTTCCCAGGGATTCTACACAGCTTACCTGACCCAGTCCTTACTCCATATGGATGACTGCCCTCTATCAGGAAGTGGTGCACCAGGCACAAGCCGCAGAGGTAGGAGGTGGCAGGTCTTGGACTAGAGCAGAACAGCCTGAGCCCCGGAACTTGCCCTTGACTCCTCCTTTACTGAGGAGCATGTTTCTTGCAGTGAACACCGACTGCATTTATACAGCCCAACAGACCGAAGCTCTGCGAGGAACGCAGAAACTGCCCAGGAAGAAGCTTTGCGCAAGAAGTAAGATCCAGGTCACCAAATGCCACCCTAAGAATGACTCAAACCTACCCCGGGGAAGTGGTGGAACGTGGGCTATGAAAAAACCAACAGACCAAATCCAAAGGCCCAAGAATCAAAGTTTTTAGGAAAGTGACGGTGTTGGGGATGGGGGTAGAGTGGGAGAAAGAACTTGTGGGCAAGGAGAATGGAGTTTCCTCCACATGAAAACAGAAAGAACTTGTCGGCCAGGGAGGGCTGAGGAAGGAAATCTCAGAGGGAGAAAGATGCCGTGCACAAGGGGCGGGGCCTCCGGCTAGGGAGAGAAGGGGGTTCCAGTCAAAGCGGCTGGAATATGCCTCCATCCAGCGGCGCTGGTCTCCCTTTGCCTCTGGGCCTTGCTGTTTGAGTGTCTTCCCGTAGCTCACTCCTTCACCTTTACATCCATCCCGGCTGGAAAAAGGAGAGGCTACAAGCCCTGCCCCATTGCTCCCTCTAGCCATCAGTGTCCCTAGACATGGAAACAATGCTGCCTGTCCCTGAAGAAGAGGCAGGGAGACCCCACCCCTGCTCCGGGGACTCAAGAATGCCTGCCGTCTCCTCTCCTCACACAGGGCAGTCCTTGAGGAAACCCCAATGGCCCCCATGAAGCACTGCTCCTTTCCCGCTGAAGGCTCCTCAGTCACTTTAGTGGCCCCACTTAACAGATGAGGAGCCGGAATCTGAGGGGACCCCAACTCTCACAGAGGACGCCCTGGCAGAGCTTATGAAAAAGCCTGAGGTTTGCTGTTTGTTGGTTGTGTTGGGTTATGAACAAAACATAATCCAGGGCCTTGGGGGAACTTGCAATCTGGCTGGAAAACTCAAAGGTCAGTGCTTTAAAATCCAGTGCAAACTGAGCCTGTAAAATGAGCTTTAAGGAGGGTGCGGGTTAGTCGGGAAAGGCTCTCTGGAGGAGGAAACCTTCCTCTCAGTCCAGCTGGGGCCTGGAGAATCGAGGTCTGGCTGAAGCCCGGAGGCCTGCAGAGCAGAGCTTTAGGTCTCTACAGCCAGATTCCTGTGAGCCCAGCAAGCCGAGCTGGGAGTAGGTACCCTGGTTTTCATCTTTTCCCTTCCCCCCACAGCTTGGCTCCGGTTGGCCTGTGAGATGATTAAAACCAAAAGAATTTTAAACGTCTGGAATTCACTTTTCACCACTGATGCCATTTGCTTACTGCCCCCTGCTCCCCTCCCTTGTAATTTCTCCTCCCGGGGGAGCAGTCTGTTTGCTTCACTCTTCTCTCCTGGCCCAGTTTGTGCTGAGATGATTCCCAGTACACACCAGTTAACTGTTTTCATTTTGGAGAGGAGGAGAGACGGGGCTGGGTGTCTCCTGCAAACCGGGAGGGAGGAGGGCAGGGTGATCTGACTGGCTCAAATGCCCAGGAAAAAAAAAAAAAAAAAAAGGAAGAAAGAAAAAGAAAAGAAATAGCTTTCAGGGAAAGAAATCTGCCAAATGTTTACGTTCCCACAACACTCTGCAAAACCTTTTCAGAGACCAAAGCTAAAGTTCAGGGTGAAGCCAGAGCATGTTTCTTCAAGGGGAAAATCTTATCAACATGCACACACAAGCACCCACACCCTAGGTCAGGTCCCCAACTTGCCAGCAGGCTGGGCCATCATCCCCAGGGAGGTGGAAGGAGAGAGGCTAGGGGGAAGGTGAGGGAGGGAGCTGGCTGGGGAGGGAAGGGGAGTCCCTGCTGGCTTACCCCAACTCCAGTTCAGACCTGAAAACGTGTAAGAATGCTTGCTTTCCGCCAAGGCTCTGGGCAAAGGCTGCTATAGCCCGGGGGCAGTCGCACTCAGTCCCTTCAAACTCAGTACCCTCAGCCCTGGCTCACGAAATAAACCAGGGATCTGGCCCTTTTGGTGAACTCCCACAAGGTGGCAATGAGCTGGAAAACTACCACCAGGAAGAATCCTGAAGAGTAACCTTGTTTTAGGATAAAACAGGCCTAGGTGGCTAAGAGAGGTTGCACTGGGGTTAGACCCACAATCCGGGGCTCTTTCTCCAAGGCCTGCTTAATCCAGATTTCCCTAGGGTAGTGCCCTGGAAGCCTGACGCTGAGTCAGAAGCCACCAGCCTCCTGAGGCTCCACAAGCTTCACCCTTTGGCACACCAGCCCTTGGTGGGCAAAGGGAACATCAGCGCTGCCTAGACTGGTGCCAACATGCTCTGGGCTGGAGGCGGCCCTAGCTGGAAGACAGAACTTATCTTGTGGAGAGAAACAAGAAAAATGGCACTGGGATAGAGTGGCCTAGGCCGTCCCCGAAGCAGTGCAGGGTGAAAATTCTGTGCCTGTCCTCCCTCCCTTACAGCAAAAATAGAACAAACGGGCCCTCTCCCCCTCCCCAGCTTTTTAAGAGACAAACTTGCTCTGCATGCCTTCTGCCAGGTGCAGGCTAGCCACTTTCACATACGGTGGTCACTGTGACACTAGTGATAATGACAGATACTGTTCGTTAAGCACCTATTATGTACCATGGCCTCTTATAACGACCGGCCATCAGCAAGCAACCTTTCCAATATTCTCATTTGCCATGAGGAAGAAACTGAGACTGACAGGTTGTATTTCAGGATCTACACACTTGTTAATGGCAAAGGAAGTAGTGGGGACCAGTATATATATATATATATATATATATATATATATATATATATATATATATATATATTTTTTTTTTTTTTTTTTTTTTGTCTTTTTGAGACAGGGTCTCACAATGCACTTCAGGCTGGCCTTGAGCTTGAGCTCACTTTTGTAGCCCCTCGAACTTGCATCGATCCTCCTGTCTCAGCCTCCCAAGTGCTGGGATTACAGGCGTGCGCCACCATGCCTGGCTTAGGGACCAGTATATTTTCATTCTTTATTATGTATTTAGTACAGGGTGTACAGAGTCTCGCTACACAAATCTGACTCGTAGTGATCCTCCTGTTTTCAGCCTCCCAAGCGCTTGGATTACAGGTGCAGGCCACCACGCCTAATCTCAGTCACTGTTTTAGTGTGTCCCAGGGGCAGGGCCTGCAAGGCCCACCAGAGATGGAACCCAGTCCCTGTGCCTGCCTAAGCAGGTACTTTAGTCCACTGAGCTATCTGGCCAGCTCACTATTTTCATTGTTAAGTCTGAGCCCAGCACACTAGGGCTACAAAAGAAGATTCGAAGTGTGCTGGGGAGTTGGGTGAAGGAAATTCATCTTTTGTCCCTTACCCACCCTTCTTTGAGACCAGGCCACAAAGACTTGCTGAGATAAGAAGTGAGGGTCAGACACAGAACACAGGCTAGCGGTTAGGTTCCAGGTCCACCTCTGTCTAATCCGCTGGACCAACTTTTCTCTCTTGGGCTTCCCAAACCTATCAGGCAGCTGTGTGTCGTCCTCCGCTTACCACTGGGGCCTAGGACAGGGGACAAGTAGGACTCCTCCTCTTCCTCCCTTTCCCCCTCCTGTCTCCCTTGTCTTCTGAGCCTATAGGGACTGAGCCTGTCTACAGCTAAGATTGTGATCTTTCTTTCACTCAGAGGGCTGAAGCAGGAGGATCCCAGTGAGTTTAGGCTATGCAGAGAACACAGCTTAAACAAACAACTACAAACCCTGTGCAACCATACCTGGATTTGCTGGGCTAATAATCACCTCTCCGACCCAGTTTTCTCATCTCTGAAATAGAATGACCGCGGAACACCCACCTGACACAATGAAAGTGCTGGGCAAACAAGTGCCCTTCCATGGGATCCAGCCCAGGGTAAGCGTCCTGCTCTTTGTGACAGCAAAGCTGTTGGCCTGGGTCCTCATCCCACACCTACCTGTTGTCCTCTCACAGCCTTTCCCCATGGCAGCCACCCCACTCCTCAGCACCTGCGTGCACCAGCTCCCCCTGAGACCCTACTGCTCCTCCTACTCTCCCCCTGCACTCCTTCGCTGCCCAGCGGGGAGCCAGAGGCCCGCCCGCAAGGCCAGCTGGGACCCTGGGTCGCCGCTAAGAGCATTCCAGGCCCCGTTGCTCTCGCGTCCCTGCTGCCGCCGCCCTCTTTCCCTAGGTCTCTTTCTTCCTCCCTCCTCTCAGCCTCTCGGTGCCCCACCTTCCTCCACCCGGGCTCTGCCCGCTCCCTCTTCCTCCCCACCCCCTCCGCTGCCGGCTTGGAGCAGGAGGTTATGAAAATGAGCTTCGTGCCCAGGAGACTGTAATTATCTGCTAAGTGTGAAAGCCAGAGTGATTAATTAAGAGATAATAAAAAGAAAAGGAGGGCGAGAGGGGGGCCTCACGGCTTTGCTTTGATGACGGAACCTGAGGTGAGCCAAGCAATTAGGGGAATCTTTATCGAGAGTTAGCTATAATCCACAAATTATCAGGCACCAAATGCTTCAGGAGCAGGGCGCACTGCACTCCTGCCAGGCGACAGACCGACAGACAGGGAAGGACAGCAGGAGGAAGGAGCCCGGGGAACATCCGGCTGGGGGGCTGGCAGCTGCCTTTGGAGCACGAGGGCCCACGGCTCTGGAGCTCTGCGCACTGTCCTGTGCCAGGACCCCAGGCCATGGCTGTCCTATCCTCCTACCCTTGAAAAAGGGTACATGGTGCCCCTGAATGCATGGAGCTGCCCTACAGGCAGCCACTGGTAACCCTGTGCCTGTTCCCTCAAAAGGCACTGCCTGTCCTCCGGGTGACTTGCTTCCTACCCAGTCCTCCACAGAACAGCAGCTGCTTCCAGATGCTTCTGTGTTTGGGGAGTGTGTCACACGGCTGGCCAGCGACATGCCTGACAAGGTGACACTGGAGCTCCTAGCAGTGTCTCTGACCCACACAGCCCTGACTGGGCACAAGTCCTTCTAGGAGGCTCCTCTCCTGCCCAGTGTCCACCAGGTGGTCTCCTCACCTGTCATTTCCACCCCATGCAGCCTGGTTCTCTCCCAAGGAACCATCCCTACTGACTCCTAGCCCCTCTTTCTTCGTGCTTCCCTGCTGAGGCTCTGATGGCCCCCAAGCCCCCTTGATTTGTATGTTTATACACTCAGAAGGCAGGGAGCCCACCTCATTTATTACAGTGAACTAGCACCTCAGCTCGCACAGACCCCACCCTCTCCTTCCACGGCCCACACTGACTTCCAGTGACGTCACCCAGGCAAGGCCAGGCAGGGGGTATCCCTCAGTGCTTCTAAGATGAAAGCATTCCCGCTCTGCAGCTACATCGCTACATCACATACAGTGGGGAAGGCCCGCCCCTCGGACCCGCCTTCTCCTTTTAGGCCAGCTCCAGCAGCAGATGCCGGTGTCTTGCTCTCTGTTTGTCCCTCCCAGGGTGGAAAGAAGGGTCCTCAGGCCCTCACTAGAGATGGTGCAAAGGAAACCAGAGCCCACCAGACCAGAGTGACTGAATCACACAGAGCAGGGGACCCTGCAGGAGAAGAGTCTTTCTGACTGGCTAGAAAGCAGAGCTGATCCTACCTTAGCAACTTTCTTTGCCACATGTGGGTGGGGCTTGGGAGGCAGCTTCCTTCACCTGTGACCTCTGAGCTTGCTTAACGCAGGAGTTTTGCCCTCAATCCTGAGGAAATGAACCTACTGAAGGAAAATGTCACTTATCCAGAGTGAATACCTGGAGATGTACTTAGTTACAGTCCCCTAACCCAACAGCTCCCACCCAAGAGCTAGAAAACTTTCGATCAGACTCAAAGAACTTCCTGCTTGCCAAGAAGTATCAGCTATGAGAGAGAATGAACAGGAGCAGGAGTGGAAATGAAATTCCTTTTTCTTCAGATAAAGGACAAACACTGATGTCTGGGTTAATTCCAGCTAGTGCATCCTAAACGGGGAACTTCAGAATCCAAAGATGTGAGAGTTCCTCAAGAATGATTAAACCACTTTCAGCTCTAACCTCAGGTTCTTCCTCTATCCTAAGAAGCCCAATCTGACTGCTGTCACTCCTCCCTTATTTACCCCTAGAACCCTTGGGGATGCATGCTTCCAGCTGAGTATGTGTGTCAGCGTTCTGCAGCAGAAGGGAGGACGGAAAGAGAATCCCTGGGGTTCTGTTCCCTCAGTGGGTAAGAATGCCTCCCTGCAAAGACCAAGCTCCTCACAGAAGCAGGGGAACCAAAGTGCAAGGGTTTCTCTTCTCAGGTCTCGATTATCTGGGTATCTCAGACAGATGAAGAGAGGACAGAGAGGGAGAGGGAGAGGGAGAGGGAGGAGAGGGAGAGACACTGAGACAGAAACACAGGGCAAGGGAGGGAGGGGCAGAGGGTGGGAAAGGACCAAGCAACTCCCTGTTGTACATCAGGAGAGAAGCTGAGCGACCCATCCAGAAGCATTTCTTGGCTGCGCCCCCCCAAACCGAGCATCTGGTAAGGCCATGACCCATCTTCCTTCCCAAATCTTACATTTTGCTCATGATCTCATTTTCAAACAAAAGCTAACGGGGTCACAGTCCTGCCTAGAAACTCTGTCAAAATATTTTCCCCGGGGCTGGGGGGAGATAGCACAGTAGAATATAAACGCTTGCCTGGCAAACACAAGGAAGGACCTGAGTTCAATCCTCGCTCCCACAATAAATAAATAAATAAATAAATGAATGAATGAATGAATGAATGTATGTTTTCTCCCAAATTTCCCTTCAAGATGAATTATGAGGGCTTTTTACAATTTTTTAATGGAGTGGAAGTGACTGGCATGGATAGTTTCCGCCAACACACTGGCTGCCTGCTTTTCAACTTTGCAGCTGGCAGCCTGAGTGAAGACTTGGCAAGAAGGTGGGGGCAAGGAGCCTGGGAGGTGGCAGGGTGGCGGCTGGACGGGTCAGGCTCCGGGCTGGGGATAAGCTTGTTGGCAAGGTTTGCACCCTCTTTGGTCCCACAAGCTGCTTCCCTAAAACAAACATATCAAAGCTCCTGCATCAATGGTCCATCAGGGCTGTGTTATACAACTAAGCTGGCTGGAAATTTAAAAAAAAAAACTGAATTCTATTAATGAATTCTAATCTCTCCTGATTTCCATTATAATACTGACGACTTTCCTTAGAGGGGAGTGTCCTCCCACGCCTCAAGAGTGTCTGCCCATCTTAAGTGGTGTAGCATCTGAGTCACTGAACCTCCCCAGGACCCCAACTACCCTGAAGGGGATCCCCAGATGTTTTGTAAACATGCTCAAGTTTGAGGATCTTTGTCCTAACACAATCAGTTGAAGCATTCCAGACAGACAGGAAATAAAATGATAGCCCAGTTTACTGTGCACTGTCCAGCATGCCTTCCAGGACCTAGCACGAGGGTAGGCAGGTGGTCCCTGGCCTACAACAGGAGGAAACAAGAGGCTCACTCGGGGGAAAAGGCCATTCAACCTCCACATCCGGGGCACAGACCCAGTGCTAAAGCAGGGTGCTTCCTGTCACCACCTTCTCTTCAGCAAAGCGGAAGATGGCTGTCTGGGGCTGTCTACATGGCCGGTCACCTCTCTTGGTCCTATCAGCACACACTTAGCTGGAATTGGCCTATTATTCGTTCATCTCGCATCCCATTGTTTCCTTTCTCAGATCTGCCTTGCACTGTGAAGTGTGAAAAGCAAGCACTGTGCAATATTAATAACTAGGGTTTATTGAGTGCCAGAGACTGTTGCTTAATATACTCCTTCATTCAATCCCCACAACGCCACGAGGTAGGTATAATTGTCTATATTTTGGGGATGAGAAAACCAAGGCTCCAAGTAAGCAACAGGCAGCGGCCTCACTTGGCAAATAGGCTGAGTCTCCTTGAGGTCCAGAAGCTGTGTCTCAGGGCAGTCTTGGGGTTGCCCAGCTCTAGAGACAAGGTTGCGTCTTATGACCCTGGTATGAATCAAAGGCAGTGTGCATACTCAATTGCCTGACACAGCCTTCAGAGGCTTCCCTCTTAATTTTCTGCACAAATGGGTAGCAACAGCAGTGCGGATAATCCAGAAGTTATTTCAGCTTGGCTTTGCAATGCATTCTTTTTTTTTTGCAAAGTCAGATTTTCCTTTCTAATTATATTTGGCTCACACGGACATTAAAATGAATTTGAATTCGCACCTCACCCACTGACTGGTGAAGGGGAAACATCCCACACGTGGACTGGTGAGAGGCTTCTCGGCCTAGGATCCCACAGCCCACACAACGCAGCTGTCCAGATGCAGGCTGAGGGCCACGACGCCAGGCCCAGCTCAAGTGGGTGTGGGACAGAGGAGCAAAGAGGGTGGTCAGGTGGGAACCTCTGGAGTCTCCCCCCCCCCATCCCACCACACACAGACAGGCCGGCAGGGCTCCAGGGAGCGGGTGGGACTGAGACAGTGGCAAGTTAGTGGCTCCGGGTTTGGGCTTAAAACCCAAAAGTCAACCAGAACATCAAGACAAAGAAAACCCACCTCCGGCGGGGTGCTTCACCTAGCAGCCTACCTGGCCCTAGGTTTCTGCTTCAGCAAATCAAATGAGAAGAGGCAATTAGGAGCACCTCCTGGCCTGATAGTGCTGGGTAATGGAGCAAGCAGAGCCCCGGGGTGCTCCAAGGATAACTGGAAAAGGTGGGGGAGGGGGAAGAGAATAATAACAATAGTAATAATAATACCTCGACTAAGCTGATTGTGAGGAAGGAATTGGACACAAGAAGATGGGAGTCATGGGCAAAGTGTGTTTTATATAAACTGCCTTTGTTCCTGGAAATCACAATCCTTAGGCTCACTCCTTCAGATTCCTTAGCTCCTTCCATCCGGAGCAGGGGGGTACAATCAGGGATTGTCCAGGGCCTGGAGATCAGGAGCAGCCCGCATTCCAGAGGCCTGCAGCCTCAGGCCAGCAGCCTCAGAGCCTCACATCTGTGGAGGCCCCTCCCCCACATGGGTTCCCTCCCCGCCACCAGCCACCAGACAGTTACCACTCCAGCATTTTTCACATACCTCTCCTACCACCTTTATCTATAGGACTGTGGATCTGCATTAATGCATTTGTCTCCCACACCAAGGGAGACAGCCCAAGGATAGGGACTAGGTCTCACAAGCCTTTTATCCCCAGATAAACAACTGGCACAACAACAGCTTGATTACAGAACACAGGCTCTCCCCTATGGGCTAGGGTTGGACGAGCGCTTTAAAAGCTTCCATCTAAAAATCCAGAGCTCACTTCCTTGGCAGAGATGGCGCACGCAAAGCTAAGGCCACAGAGCAGTGCAGAGGCCCAAGACCGACCCTGCTGAGCTAAGCCCACATCGGCTCTCTCTAGGATGGAGTCTCTTGTTTCCTTCGACCCTGGGCTATGTAGACCTAGCCCAAGCTAAGAGGGGGGAGAGAGGACAGAGGGACAGTGACTTCAGGGCTCTCCCCGCTTACCTGCCTTGGGCTCTGCCTCCAGGAATCTTTATCTTATACCCAAGGTTTCTGGAACGATGTCCTCAGCATTCGCCAACTCAGGTCACAGATCTAATACTTCCCAGGGCAGAAGTGACAATTCTCTGAAGGTTTTCTGCTCACTCCCACCTGGTCACAACCTGATTATCTTTTTAAAAAATTTAACTGTTACTACTTTTTTCCCTTTTTTTTTTTTTTTGTCTTTCTTTCCTTTCCTTTTCTTCTTCCTTTTGAGACAAGGTCTTACTCTATAGCCTCGGGCCCCTAAATTCACTAGATAACCACACTGGCCTTGAGCTCACTACTCAGTTCCTCCTGCCTCAGCCACCAGAGTGCTAGGTCTGCAGGTATGTACCTTCATAACCACACCTAATTTTTTTTTTTTTTTTTGAACAGGGGATCAAACTCAACCTCACCTAATTTTAACCATGTCCAAACCCAGATTATCTAGATTATCTACCTAATTTTTCTTTTTTAAAAATTTCATTTATTTATTTCTTGTTTCAGAACCTTTGGTTGATTAGTCACTCTTTTTTTTTTTAATGGCCGGCTCAGCCCACCCAGGGGGCAGGGCTGGCACAGCATGTGGTGCTGCTGGGGGATCCAACTGCAGTCCCAGAAGCCACCCAAGCTTTCCCAAGCAGGCACTTTAGACCACTGAGCCATCCCACCGGGCCCCCTTATTTTTCTTTCACTGAAGGAGTTGTAAATTTCTGAAGCAATTCCAACACACACAGAATTTAAGGCTGGGGTTACAAGCCTGTGCTTCTAGCATTCCAGACCTCAGAGGCAGGAGGGTTGCCAGTTCAAAGCCAGCCTTGGTTATGTAGTGAGTTCAAGCTCCCACCTCCCACTCCATAAAAGTTTACGAGGGAAGGGTTGAAGAATGACAAGAGGACCATACCTGAATTTTAACACACTCTGTTGTTAATAGTCCCAGGGTCCCTGCTTCTTAACGGGACAGTGTTGGGCCCGGCCTGTCCTTGCCAGACTTTCTGAGGTCCAGCCCAACCCCAGCTGTCAGCAGCCCACGTCCTCCATTCCACCCAGCCTCAACATGCCTGTGGGCCGGCAGCCACACCACGGCACCGGAAGTCTTCACTGAGCATCCACACCCACACCCAGCCCATCCTGACACCCACCTTAGCTCAGCCCACAGAGAACATCTCCTGTACTCAACAGATCTGACCTGCACCACCCAGTATCCCCTGCCCTGAATTACGTGTTTTAGTTTCTTAAAGGAGAGGGACTATGTGTTATCACTTAAAAAAAAAAAAAAAAAAAAACACTGTACAAAATTCTTCTTAGAAATGTAATGCCTATTTAAAAAAATTGGCGCTCCCATTTTAGGGAAGGGAAATCAAGTTTCACTGAGATGCCTTTAGATCATGAAGATCCTTAAGAGCAAGGAGATAATCCACTCATTTTATAATACTGGCGCCTGGCACAGTCGTGTGCCGCAGGCCACCCAGAGAATGGTGGTCCCTTAAGATCGTATCACCTTGTGACGGCGCTGCCATCTTAGCCGATGAAAGTTCACTTTGTGATGTTCACACAATGAGACTCTCCTAGCAAACCATTTCTCAAAATCTATCTCTGTCATTAAGCAACACATGATTACATTTCCTGCAGAGCTAAAGGAATAAAGTTCGTATTCTTTCCACATACCTTCCAGTCATATGTCTAATTGCCAGGAAACATGAGGCAAAGAGAAAAAGAAATGCATGTGGCTGAAAAACTTAACTTCTTAGATGGGAAAGCCTGCCCATAGCCCCACTGGGCCCTGAACACAACACCTCAGGGACCAGGGTTCCTAGTGTTCCTTCCCTGCCTCAAAACCCAGGTCCCACAGCCTTCTGAGATATTCTCCATCAGCTGGGAAGGGCAGGCCCCCAGAGGAATGAAGCAGCATCAGAACCTCCTGGGCAAACCATGGAATTTGCCAGGCAGTGCAAGATTTCCATCCCTGGATTTAAGACTACCCCGAGGAGGCAGGCTGGCTGCAAGGCCCATTTATTTCAATCCAATCCCAATTTTGCTAAATGGGCTGAAGAAGGGCAGGGAAGGATGGGGACTGCAGCCCCTGGAGATGACGGAGGTTAATAAAAATTGCCAAAAAAAATTAAGTGTGTGTGTGTTGGCGGGGGAGCCTGGGAGCTCCCTGCAGGCGGAGAAAGCCTGATGCGTAAAGGGGGAGTGTGGGAGATGGAAAGAAGGCACAGAAATGGGCCTCAGCGGTGCCTGGGAGCTACAGAAGCTTTCATCTTGGGTACTCCAAGAACTCGGTCGGGTTCCCATACCTGAGATGGGGGGAGAAGGTGGCAAGTCTAGGAACAGGGCACTCAAGGCTCTCTGACTGTCCCTGCCTGGAGGTCTATCAGAAAGGACAGGGCCAGCCAGGTAGCTCAGCGGATTAAAGCTCCTGCTTAGGCAGATGCAAGGACTGGGTTCCTGTGCATGCTGTGCCAGCCCCACCCCAGGGGCACACTGTGATGGCCAATGAGACTCTGGGCATGGTGGCGTGCCCTGTAATCCCAGTGCTTGGGAGGCTGAAAACAGGAGGATTCCCATGAGTCCGATCTACATAGTGAGACCCTGTAGATCCTGTACTAAACAAACAAACAAGTATCAGAAAGGACATACGAAGGAGCTGGGAGATAGCTCTGTGGCACAAGTGCCTGCCTGACAAGTGCAAGGTTGTGAGTTCAAATCCCAGTCCCACAAAAAAGAAAAAAAAAAAAAGAAAGAATATGCAAGGCAAAGCATGAGGTAGTGCCTTCCAGGAGCCAGGAGGGCTGCTGTCCCCAAAAGGAGGGTGATGCTCAGAAATGCTACCGACATACACAGGGGCTCTGGCAAATGGAAGGGCTGAGGTACAGAGATATCTGAGCTGCCATTCAGGGGGCTGAGAAATAGGCTGAGTGTCAAAGTGTACCTGCCAGCACGTGTGAATGCATGCATGCACACCAAGTGGGGCTCCACCCACAGCCACACACAGCAGCAAAGCCTAGGAGGCAGGGGTGTACTTTGGGGGCTTCCTTCAAGATCTATATTCTCTCTCCTGTCTCCCCCACTTCCTTGCTTGAACTCTAGTCTTGGCCCTGCTCTGAACAGCTGTAATCTTAGACAATCTATTTAACTTCGTTGGGCCTCCATTTCTCTGTCTGTAAAATGGGGCTAATAACACCTGTCAACAAACTATTTTGGTTGTATCATATTAGCTACTAATATATGGAAAACCAAAAATCCTTTCTCCCTCACTCTGAGTTCTTGTTCTCTCTGACTTCTAGGGCTACCCTCAGCCTGGCCTCACATTTCTGGACCAAGGACATAGAAGTCTCTTTCTCATTCTCCATTGAGGAACCCTGACACACCTGTTTTAGGTCAACAACCCCCTTCCAGAGAAGGGACAGTCAACTAGCCAGAAACCCTAGGAAGAAACCAGAAAGGTATTAGTAGGTCAGGAAAGGCCACAACTTTCTCATCTCTAGAGACAGAGAAAGGAACTTCCTACCCTCAGATGGAATCTGCACCCTGAAATCAATCAGGGGGATTCAAGACTTTGGCTCCAAGCTCTCCCTCCAGTCCTACTTCCAGCCCCCCCATTCTACTAATGAGGGAGCTCTTTAACCTCTCCAGGACCTCATTTTACCACCTATGACCTAGAAAAATAACAACTATGTAGACTCCATCATGGAATACTGTACCAAAACGGAGGGTATACACAACGCCCTTGCGAATATCTAAAACACACAGACTGAAGCTAAAAGAAGGTGGGAAGGCTAAGAGTGACGGTGCTGCCCTGCAGCGCTTGCCCAGGATGCGGGCAGCCCTGCTTGCATCCCATCACCTTCAAAACTAAAAACCCAACCCAAACAACAAGGGCAAAATCTCAAAAGGTGGGAGGAAAGGGGCTGTGATGACACAAACACTGAGGCAGGGCGCGGTATTTAG
>PVJA010038925.1:0-19473 GCA_004027025.1 Myocastor coypus | reverse complement strand
CCAACTTGTGATCGAGGTTTTATTTTCTTGTATATCTCTTTGAAACTGTTTCATGCGATCTATGTCTTTCCTATATTGCTCCGTCAGGGAGTCCATCATTTTTCTATTCTCCTCTAATTTTTTATCGATGTCTTCTTTAATAGTATTGAAGTCTGTCATTATGGTTATCCTTTCTCTCTCTAATACAGCGATTATTTCTATTCTGTTCTGCTTTCTACTTTTGTGTAGTTGTTCCCCTACTTGGGATGTTATTGATTTAGGCATGTCTTTGTCAACTTTAGATATTATTTCTGCTCTGATGTCCTCCATACGTTTCTCCAGCCATTTTTCCACTTCATGTATTTCTTTTTTTACTTCAGATGTTATCTCTGATCTCAGTTGCTCTATAAGTTTCTGCACTTGTGTGTCTGCCTCAGATGCTACCAATTCAGAGGTTTCCTATGTATAATTCTCATTTTCTTCCATGATAGTGTCTTCTGTATTTGGTTTGTGTGGGCACGAGTCCTGAGATTACCTCCTACTCCTTGTTGTTATCATTTTGTATGGAAGCGACCTCTGCACTTTGGTGATGTTATGCTATGTCTATGGGCGTTTGGTCTGAAGACTCCAAGGTGGTTCTTCTACAGAGGTTCCTGACTCTTGTGTTGGGGCTCTGGCTGCTAGCTTTTGTGAATCCTGGCGGATGTGGTCTGTAGGTGGAGGTGGAGCTTTGGGATTGAGTAGTCCTGGTAGGCTCGTGGACCGGATCAGTTGCGAAACGGGCTATTTGATGGGTTCAGTGCTGGAGCTTGGGCTGGAGGGGTTCAATAAAAAAAGGGGAGGCGGGGAAAGGGAAGGCAGGCCAAGGTTCCTGACCCAGCCGGCGCAAGGGCTCAGCTCCCAGCGGTGGGGTTTGGGCTGGGCTGGAACAGGAAGTTAGTCGCGGGAACGCAGAGGCGGGGCAAAGGGGCACAGGGTCTTACCCGCGGGGGGTGCGCAGGCTCAGCTCCCAGGGGTGCGGTTTGGGCTGGGCTGGAACAGGAAGTTAGTCACGGGAACGCAGAGGCGGGGTAGAGGGGCCAGGGGCTTACCCGCGGCGGGTGCGCAGGCTCAGCTCCCAGCAGTGCGGTTTGTGTTGGACTGGAACAGGAAGTTAGTCGCGGGAACGCAGAGGCGGGGCAGAGGGGCGCAGGGGCTTACCCGGGGCGGGTGCGCAGGCTCAGCTCCCAGCGGTGCGGTTTGGGCTGCTGGAGCCCTTCTTTTTCTCTAATTTTTGGTCTATGAACTTACGTTCTTATCCCAGAAGCAAAGTTTAGTAATGCTATTACTCTATAACATAGGTACTTGTGCATGACATCACTGTCTTTCTGAGTATAAAACATCTTTGTCTTGACTTGGAATTGGTATTTTCTATCAATCATTGATATTACAAAAGATAGGAAACATGGCAGGGGCAAAGCCATGCAATTATATACACAAGATAATTTAGGTAATAGTTCTAGGAACCTCCAAAATGTTTTTGACACTGAGCATTGCAAGGTGTAGCATTAAAAATATGCTTGGAATGCCTGTCATTCTGGTCTTTTAGATGTGTGCTGCTTCTATTGTAATTTCAGTTACTGTCATACTCTCTCTCAATAGTTGGTTTGCAAGAAAACAAAAAAGGGTATTAAGTGAGAGTAAGAGACTAGGAAAATGCCATATGATCAACTGGCTACAATATTGTATGTACTTAGATTTCTAAATGTGTAAAAATGTATAACTGCTTTTATCACTAAGTTTCTTTACTGAAGCATTAACAACTTAAGTTGGCCGACCAAAAAATTTTAGAAAGTATAGTGCTACAAGGATAGCCAGTATTTTGGCCCTAGCTCTTCAAGGTCATTGAGGACTCGAGATATAAGAGAAGCTGCACTGTAACATCCTTAACTCAGTGGTGTGCCAAATTTTCTGTTCAAGATTATGGGGCCTCAGAGGAAAGGGATTGGTGATGTATAGTGCACCTAAAGAGAGTCACTTAGAGAAAAAAATATTTTCTCAGGCTTTCACAGAGTGCAATCTCATTAAGCAGTGGTTGTCACTCATCCAGATGGCTGACACTGACATAAATTCTACAAAACGCTATATGTGGTTTCAGGGTAAAACCTGAGAGGATTTGATTGACCTTGTCAGATATAAAAGTTACTTATTGTAGCCGGGCATGGTGGCTCACGCCTGTAATCCCAGCACTCGGGAGGCTGAGGCAGGAGGATTGGTGCGAGTTCGAGACCAGCCTGGGCTACAAAATTGAGTGCAGGACCAGCCTCAACTGCATAGCGAGACCCTGTCTCAAAAAGACAAAAAAAAAAAGTTACTTATTTTTAGGTCTTGGTTTATCTTGGTCTTAACCATCCAGCAAAAAATTTCAACCATGAGGTATAAAAATTAAAGCTATATGCTATACTGCAATAAGCTCAAGTGAACAGCTATTATGATCTATGCATTATTATGGATTTAATATATTTATTTTATTCATGATACCATTGGTGAGTTACTATTTTTTTAAAGAAAACAAAATAGTTGTAGGAACAAACAATATTTAGAGGCAATACTCGATTTCCTTAAACTAATAGAAATTCAGTAATGGTTTCTGTATTACATGATGCTATCTTAAAATTAGTTGTGTGTGTGTGTGTGTGTGTGTGTGTGTGTGTATTTAGTGTATTTAGCACAGGGTCTACAGGGTCTCATTACATAGGTCAGGCTCTTAGTGATCCTGTTTTCAGCCTTCCGATTGCTCGGATCACAGGCCAGTGCCACCACACCTAGTCTTCAAATTTGTTTCTGAACATCTACCTTTTGACGGGGGAAATTAAAACATTCACTCTGTGAGTCACTACTGAATGTTACTGGCTTATTTCTGTCATTGTATTATTTCCTTGCTGCTGATTCCTTTCTTCCTCCCTTTTATTTAACTTATCACACTTACCAGTATCCTCATTCTATTAGACTTCTTGGCATTGGTGGTTTCATTTATCTCTGTCGAGAATATCCTTGAAAGAAATTCAGAGCACTGTTTTTTGTCTTTGCAGTCAAAACATCTTACTTATCCTTGAATTTTAAAGGATTTTCTTTAACTGCTTTTTATGCCTCTGTGTATGAGAGTAACATTTTGACTATGATGTATCATTGAGAAGTTCTTTCCTTTTTCAGCATTAGCTCTTTATACCTTACTGATCTGTATAATAAGTTCTTTTCCCATATTTGGAAAGTTTGTTGCCATGATTTCTACAAACTTTTGTTTTTAGAACCCGGAATTGAACTCAGGACCCTGCACTTGCCAAGCAAGTGCTTATGCTACTCAGCTATCTCCATGGCCCTATAAATTTTATTGTTTTCTAATATTTTACTAATTCCATTTAATATTTATTCTCCTTTGTAGCACCTAATAGCTATTGGATCCATTTTTAATGTTCTCTGTGTTTACCATAAATCTGAGTTTCTGCATAGTCATTGGCCTAAGTCCTATCTTCTATTTCTCCCACTTTGTCCTCAGATTGCACACCTCTGCTAACCACAATTTCAATAGAATTTTTAAATTAGCTTTCTTTTGGTACATTTTTATAGACTCTTAGGTTCTTTCCTAAAATGACCATTTATATTTCATAATATTTTGTTTTGTGCTTCTTAATTATGTCTTCTGTAAACTAATTTTTATTTTATTAAATCTTTTCTGTTTAGTTCTATTGTCTTTTTAGTATCTCACATAATTCAGGTGTGTGGCTTTTGATTTTCTCAGTGTTTATGCACCATGAATTTTTTTTCTAGCTTTGGGGTAGTTGGAAGATTTTGGGTACATGATGTTGCTGCCTACTTATGAGCTTACCTTGTGTTACTGGTCAAATATTTCTCTGTTTAGCAGACTTTTTCATTCTTTTCTCTGCATTGTGTTCTCTTTCACAAACTTGCCTATAGTTTTAGATTTCCTGCCTGCTCCATTCCAGTTTCCAGAAATCTACTTCTTTTTTCTACCTTATCAGTTTATTCTCCAAGTATCTAGATTCTAGGTTCTGGAGAGGCTGTGTTTTGCTGTTTATCTTTTCTCCATAATTTTTAATCCAAATTCATTTCTTTTAATTTCCATTTCTTTATAGTTCTAAAAGGATTTTCAATTATTTGAGCTTATTGATTTCTGTAGGAACAATATAACATGCTCCTATTACTTGTCCAAACTGAGGTAATTTGATTTTTAATAAAAAATCCCTGGTAGTCTTAGTCTCCTCACTCTTATTATCCTGTTTTTGTAAGGCCTGACTTCTCTTCTGGTGTTTTTCTCTACATTTCTTATCTCTGTGTCAGAATTTAAAATTTATAGTTTATTTTATTTATGAGTTTATGGATCATGTCAAATTGTAGTAAATCAAAGATATATACAGTGAATAAAGACAAGATATTACCCGATTGATCAATTATCTGATAAAAATTCCTAGCATCAAAGAACTTAAATTTTGAGGAAGAGGGCAAAATTCATAAAAGTTAACTCATATTCTCATTATTCAACTTGTTACAGCCTCAAGTTAAAATTATATATATATATATATATATATATATATATATATATATATATATATGGATAAACTACTAATTTCATTTTAGATCATGTTTAGTTTAAAGGCAGAATATAAAGCCACTGAGGAGTATAGTTTTCTGGAATATTTTAAAAGAAAGATTTATTAAACATTCAATATGTTTGAAGCAATTGTTATAAACTTAAAACAGACATTATATTAAAATAGTTTGATATATGTATAGTATAGAATACAATAGGTGAAATGTATGAAGTTATTTTCAAGACAGAAAAAAGACTGATCCAGATTATGGGTTGGCAGTAAATTGGTGCAA
The DNA here is from genome assembly GCA_004027025.1 of Myocastor coypus. Classification (NCBI taxonomy): domain Eukaryota; kingdom Metazoa; phylum Chordata; class Mammalia; order Rodentia; family Myocastoridae; genus Myocastor; species Myocastor coypus. Next base: position 14,613 of record PVJA010038925.1, on the reverse strand, counting down.
GTTGTTATATACAGACAAGGAAGTAGAAATTGAACACCATGCCAAGGAGAGAAAAATTAGAACTACAATTACTAAGTTGGTGGGAGGCAATAGTTGGTTTCAGAACTAAGCTGTGGAATGTACATATGTATTCTAAACACCATTATTAAAAAACACCATTATTTTAATGTATCTGAAAGTACAAATTTGCCTCAACTATTTTTCACTTTATAGCAAATTTATGTTAGTTTAATACAAAGATAAATTAGGTCTGCATGCCAAATTGTATGAATGCTTAAATATTTGAATTTTGTTTTACTTAGACAAAGCCATTAAAATTAATGTTTCATTTCATTTATGCATTTATTCACATCAGCACTCATTTTATTCCAGTAAAATATCTCAATTCTAAAATCAGATAAATTTAATGAATCTTCATAAAGAAAATACTGTATGATATGTTGAAATTTCTTTCATTTATATCCTTACATTAAATATCGCAACATGCTGAAAAGTTGTCCTTAAATTTCTGTGTAGAAACTTGTATAACAATGATATTATTGAAGCATTTAAAAATTTCTAATAGTAAAATATAGAAGAGTGAACTTTAAGCAGTTTGTCAGCCAAAGAAATAAGGAGGTGGCCTTTATTTCTCTTTAAATGTGGATATACTTGCTTGTCAGTATTACATCATTTGCGTAGGCATTATGTGGGAGTGACTTGTTATGTGCTGAACCTATTCAGGAATTTGACCAAAGCTGTGAATCACGTAAGTGTAGGAGCAATTTCAAGAACTTTTCAGCTGCAGTGTCTTATTTAAATTTTTCTGCAAATGTTCCATTGTTAAAATGCAAAGTGGGATTTTGAGCTCAAAGTTTTATGATATTAATGTCTTTATAACCTACTTAATTGGAAGGAGATGCCACTAAATTCAGTTAAAATTGTACTTTAAAAGCAAGCATTGGGGTGGCGAGATGCTTCAGCCGTCCTAAGCAGCTGCTTAGGTAACTGAAGGGACTGCAGTTTGACCCCTGGCACCACATGTTGTGCCAGCCTCACCCCCAGGGCAAGCTGAGCTGGCCATAATAACAAAACAAATCAAAATAAAACAAAACACCCAAGCATTATTCTCATGAAATATGGATGTACAATTTATTACTAAGAATATTAGGTAGAGTGTAATTAATGATTGCTAATATGTGAGTTAAAAAATGGGACACCTAATCTAATAACTTACATTACAACAAAATATAACATATAAACCATTTTTAAGTTTTTTTATTTTAAAGAGAAAAAGAAAATGATATAGAATTTTAAAATAAGATAGAAGGAAATTAACGATATTTAATGTATTGTAGTTATTTTGAGAATAGGTACTCCGATTACAAATACAAGACTACAGTCTTATATGAATCAAATAATATAAATAATAAATTATATGATAATAGAGTATAAGTGTAATCCATTCTTTTCAATGAGCTAATACAAACTGGTACTAAAATTGTCTTAGCTATCTTTTATATATATTCTTTTTTTCTTGTTTGTTTATTTATTTTTATGGCCAGCTCAGCCTGCCCTAAGGGCAGGGCTGGCGCAGCATGTGGTCCCGGGGATCGAACCGCGGTCCCTGCACCCACCTAAGCTTTCCTAAGCAGGCGCTTTAGACCACTGAGCCATCTTGCCGGGCCCTATATTCTTTTTTTCTTTTCCCTTCTTTTCTCCTTTCCTTACCTCAGTTGTTCCTTCTTTTTGAGACATTTAATTCCCATTCACCAAATCTGTCGTACATTGTGGATCTTACTTAGTCTCTGTTTATTACACTTAAGGGACCATATGATATTTGCATATGTGAGTGATTTATATCATTTATACATATGGTCTCTAGTTGTATCCATTTACCTATGAAAATCTCTAGTTTGTCCTTCTTTGAAACTGAGTAGACCTCCATTGTATAAAAGTAACTCAACATTTTCATCTATTCCTCAGTTAATGGACATTTGGTTTCTTTCCAAGATCAGGCTATGACAAATTATGCTGATATAAACATGAGTGCACATATGTTGTTGTAGTATTATGTTTTCACTTCTTCTGGGAAGATAGTCAGGAGATAGCTCAAATGGGACCTCTAATCCTAGTTTTTTGTGATGAATCACCACATTGATTTCTACAGTGCTTTTACCAGTTTACCCTCCCACCAAAAAAGGAGAAACATTCCTTTCTCCTGCCAGCCCCTCCAGCCCTTGTTATTGGTTGCTGTCTTGATAGTAACCATTCTTTCTGGGGTGAAATGGGATCTCAGTGCTGTTATTTGTATTTTTTGAATGATTAATGATTTGGGGCATTGAGAAGTGAATTTTTTGGATTGGTCTTTGACATGAACCATTTTTTTAAATTGGTAGACTAAAATTAGTGTAATATTTCCAGGTCATATTTATACAAAACACATATTGACAAATTATAAAAAAGCATATTTTAATTTTCATGACAATAAAGCCTTAACTCTAGGTTTTAAAATGTATTTTGTAATTGTTGAGCTCTTGTTCTCAATATTTGAACTATCAAATGATAGTTTAAAAACGTATGTTCATACTTTTATGCTGTCTTACTATTGCTTCTTTCTCTGTAACCAGCATTTAAAAATATGTGATCTTGTAGTTCAGCTCAGCAAGTACCTATTGAGCAATGTGACATGGAAAATAGAATACTCCATGGAGTTGTGAGTAAAATATTGAAGTAAATCCTTACTCATTTTCATACTGTATAGTTTCCCATAATTAGATGAGCGTAGCTGAGCAAAATTCTGTCCTAGTGTGATAGATTTTATTTTAGATGCAGTGGTTTCAATCCATGCAAGTATATTAGTTGTGATTAGAGGAAAAAGGCAGAGAGGCATGACTTTTTAGACTTTAAGCATTATTAGTAATATATTTATAAGCCATAGTCATTACTTTCTTCTTGGGGATTTGATACATATAATTGTCACATCTTACACATTTCTGTTTTCTTTGCCCTGCCCACAACTTCTCCTCTCCCCTCTTCCTCATCTCCCTTTTCAATCTCTACAAAGTCTGCCTTCCTGTTTCTTTTATTTTTTAGACAGGGTCTTGCTATGTAGTATAGTATGGTATAGGACTCACTATGTTTGCCTCAGCTTCTAAACTTCTGAGACTACATGTGTATGCTACTCTGCCCAGCTGCCTCCCTTAACGTTACTAACATTGCTCTTTTATTTGCTCTTTAAATTATTTCTATTTTGGGTCTCATACTAGAGAAATGGTGGAAGCTCTACTCTTTTGTGAGTGTCTTTTTTCACTAACATAGTATTTTTCTCTATACTGGAAACAGTAGATTCTATTGATGACATAGAATAATAGGAAGATATAGAAGGAAATGATTGCTTTATGCAACAATGTATTTCAGTAAGTCTATACTATTTCTTTCCATAGTAATTGCCTCTTCTCAACCTATATACTCTGCTCTTTAAAGAGTTACAAAGGTCTATGTTTCAGAAATGTTATTCACAAAGTGTAGCCTGCATAAACCCAAATGTCCCCAACACTTTCTCAGGGAATCTTTATGTTAAATTAGTTTTACAGTAAGTCTAAGATATTATTTGTACAACTACTGCAAAGGTAATTAATCTGAGCACTAATATTAACCATTGTATTTTTCACTGTGTTATATTTGAATTTAAGAATTTTATTGATGAAACATTAATGGTTATTTACTTTGTTAAATCTCAATCCTTATATATACTTTTATTTAATATTCTTTAACATTTTATTAGTATACTTTTATAATACAAGATGAATGCATTTGTTCTGTGATATTGGTACATGTACATATCACATCTTAATCACAATTACTTCTTGTTCCCTTCCCTCCCTCCTTTCTTACAAAACACTTTCGCTGCAGCCAAAATTAAATTCTTGTGTAAAGTGAGAAACTTGTAGGGCTGGCGTGATAGCTCAGTGGACTAAAGTGCCTGCTTAGGCAGAGCACAGCGACCAGGGTTTGATCCCCACTGTGCTGTGCAGGCTCCAAATGCGGGGCACATTGAGATGACAGTGGACCGGGCCTGGTGGCACACACCTGCAATCCCAGCACTTTGAGAGGCTGAAAACAGGAGAATCACTATGAGTCTGATCTACATTTTGAGGCACTGTAGACCCTATAGACCCTGTCCTAAATACAGAAGCAAAAAGAAAATAAAAGAGAGAAACTTACGGAATTTTCTGAGGTATTAGCATTTTTTTCATGGATCAACTTTATTCCTGGAAACATTAGCTACACAAAATTGTTCATAAAAATTTGGGTATTCAGTGTATGGTTTTTCAAATATAAAATAAGTGAACCGGTTGATAGAAAAGAATAACCAGCAATACTTTTGTCAATGATATAATTAGAAGTTAGAAACAAACTTTGGAACGTTCGAAAGTTTTGTGTTACCTTGAGCTTAACATTCTAATATTTTAATACTTGCATGATTTTTCTGGTAAGATTGCTGGATCACTATTTGAAAGAGCAATATAATCAAACTAGTTTATAACTTTTCTGGTACATAATACAATTAAATCAGGCGCAATTGAAAAATCCATTAGAAATGCAAGGAGGATTGCTGGATTTTCTTGCGTAACCCAATGCAGATTGTTAAAGGAGCCTCCAATTCTAGGGACCTTTAAGAAATAGCCATGTATCAAATTCCAGTGTGTCATCAAAGTATTCACAATTATGTGAAAAGTCTCATCAAAATATTTTTCATTTTATGAATTATGTGTCATAAGCACTGTTGTTTCTACCTGTACTTCAAGTAAAATGACCTAATTATAATTGGTTAATTATAGAGGTAAATATGAAAATCCGTCTATCTCTTTTGTTAAATTAGATTATAGCAATTTGCAAAAATTGCAATCAGTGTCATTCTTTTCATTAACTTTTTGCAGTGTGAAAATATAGTTACTTTTATAAAATATTTACATTCATATGTAACAGATTTGTTTTTAGCAAGTTAATACATGTGTTTTTTGTACCAATTTATAATACAGTAAAGATTCATGGGCTCAGTCATACAGGTAAAACAATATGTTAGTAGATATAACCCACATATTAGATAGTCTCTAATTTTGTTAAGTTTTTAAAAGATTCTTGAAGCCTAAAAGATTGAGAACTACTTTCCTTGAAGTGACTAATGAAAATAATTATCTGGGTTGTGGTTGGGCCATAACTCAAGATGATACCCTTTATGTTTTCTCATGTTCACAAGATTTCAATTATTAAAAAGGAAACTAGCTACCTGGATTTACTTAATCTCAGGAAAACTCACTTAGAATTTTGACCTTGGCGCTCAAGCTTAATGCCATTGGGCTAGCTTACAAACAAAAACTAGAAATGTAGATGGGTAAATATGCATCTGGCATTCTAAATTCTGTAACTTAGTATAGATATTACATGTTTTAAAGCCTCCATGATAATTCAGTTTGCGTGTATATTTAAACCATCTTCATATGCTTTTTAAGTAAAAATCCTTATTTAGCACTGATAACAATTTTATTTTTAATGCTTCTTCATAGAAGGTGATAAGAATAAATAATGGGATGTATTAAATTTGACACCTGCTGAAATGCTTACCTTTTCCATCAGGATCAACTCATATGCTTTTAGGAATATCCTTTCCAAGTTTAAATCTAACAAATATACCCCATAGAATAAATTGCTTGAAATCTTCTGTGGTGAGGTCTGAATATTCTGATTGTTCTACATGGTTTATGGAAATTTGTTTGAAGGTGAGGTTTCATCTAATACAAGAAAGTGATATAGAATAATAGTGTTTAATCTCATAGCACATTCAGTTGAGAAATAATAGAGATATGTTCACTAAAACGTAGGACTTAATCTTTTCTTAATTCTCATTTATTTTAGAAGATAGATTTTTTCTTTGCAAAAACATACCTTTTGTTAATTCAATATATAAAGTCTCTTAATTAATCTACTCTAAATGTAGTATTAGCTATTCTTGGTTTGTTGTGTGGATGGTTATTATTAATTATTGATTGCTTGATTGGCACTGGCAATTGATTCTAGCTCTTTGCGATGAGAGTTATATCCCCAACTATCGACAAACATTTATAACAATTTTGACAGTGGACTGTTAAATATCATTTTTCTAAATAATTCACTTTTATGTTTTGAGGTGGTCTTCTAAATCTTTAAATTGCCTAGAGTGGGTTTAAACCTGAGTCCTCCTACCCCAATCTTGCAGTAAGCTGGGATTCCTGGAATGTGCCACCATGCCTGTCCTAAATAATTTTGTTCTTAAATTATGGAGCTAACATGTGCAATAGATTGGAGGAAACACACAAGAACCTTTCTCTATGTAGAGAAAATGAGAAGCATTATCCTCAAGCAGTGTGAGAGTTATAAGCCTGAAATGGTCCTCTTAATTTAAGTTTGTTTTAAAGGTGTAATTTTCAAGTAGAAGGAAGCAGAGATTGCACAAAGTATATGTGACTGATTGTTTTCTCAGTAGATTACTCTGTTATATGGTACAAAGTGAGAGGGAAAGGACAGACAGACAGACAAACAAGTACAGACACAGACAGACATAAAATGTAATTTTTTCTTTAAATTCTCCTGTTAGGTTTTTCTTGTTAGAAAGAAGACTGGGCCTGATGCTGGGCAACTTTATGCAATGAAGGTGTTAAAGAAAGCTTCTTTAAAAGGTACGTTAGAATATTTCTTAAAATATAATTTGAAATAACACATTTTTAGCAATATGATGTATTCCAGGGGATATCCACTCTAGAACCCCCTCCTGTCCCTCTCTCGTATAGGTGCTTTCTTTCCCTCAACAAATATGTTCTGCTCATTAAGAAAAAGAAACATGATGTACATTAATTGTATAAGGTGAATAGATATAGTTTCTTTTTAACTTTAGAAATTATTACATAATTCTTGTCAGAGGGTAATACTACTAGTGATTGATATTGACATATGGTTTAATTTAGTGTGCCCAACTAAATATGGACTTAATTTTATTAAGAAATTTTTTAGCTTTCAAAATTTTCATTTTTTCCATTTCATCTGTATTGTTATTTCATACAGAGAAGTCATAGCCATCTTGTCTTAGTTACTTGTTACTCATTGCTGGGACAAATACCCGACACTCAAAATGAAGAAAGGAAAGGTTTATTTAGCTCACAGTTACTGGAGGTTTCAGTTCATACTCGGCTGGATTTGAGCAGACAGACACATGGCAGAGAACAGCAGTTCATGGCAGCAGAACAGCAGCAATTGTGACAGAGGGAACAGAACAACCAGAGGAGCAGAGAGCAACAGTGCCAGTCGGTCTCTCTGTGTCTCTTTATATTACATTCAGGCTCTATGCCTCAGCCTATCCGCCTTAGGCCACGTGCTTGATCCCAGAAGCACTCAGACCCATAATCCTATCAGTACTAATACACATAATCCCAGTGGATCATGAGTCAAGTCTCAAATTCTAGATTTACCCTCCCTATGATTGCATGAGGCTTTGCGGGGACAACTAGATATAAACCATAACACATCTCTGCATATGTATGTATACTATATTCTAGGTTGTGATAAAAATATCACTGTGTTCAACTTTTATTAATCAAAAGCATTTGAACTAATAAAGACTAGCCAGGAACCTATTTATGCCACTTTAACCTGTCTTTAGATATAAACTAAGTCTGTTGACTTTTTTAAAATGTTGACATTATAATGTAGGAAAATATAGAATGTAAATTTAGGCACCTATCGAGTTATATTTTATATGCTTACATTTTTGACTAGTAAAGTAGTAAGTTTTTACTGAAAGTATAAAAAGTACTGCATAATCGACTTTTCTGCAATTTTTAGTTCGAGACAGAGTTCGGACAAAGATGGAGAGGGATATACTAGTGGAAGTAAATCATCCATTTATTGTCAAATTGCACTATGGTATGTACTCTATCTCTTATTTATGGAATTAGAAAATTAAAGATTTCCTTTCAGACAGTACTATAAGAAAAATTAGTGTACATTTGTTTAATATATTAAACTATGTAACGTTTTTATACTGAAACAAATTTCAATACCTAGTTTTTAGATTTATTCCTGTTTCTAAAGTTAATTGACTTTCTGAAGTAAAAAGCTTGTTTCTTCCATTTACTTGTGAAAGCAGTATTTCTCAATTTGTATTTCCATTGATCTTTTTTTTTTTTTGTCTTTTTGAGACAGGGTCTCGCTATGCAGTTGAGGCTGGCCTTGAGCTCACTTTCGTAGCCCAGGCTGGTCTCGAACTCGCACCAATCCTCCTGCCTCAGCCTCCCGAGTGCTGGGATTACAGGTGTGAGCCACCACGCCCGGCTATTCCATTGATCTTAAGCTATAAACTACTAAAATAATTTATGGAAGGAATTTGGGTACTTGTTTATAATAACCATATTAATCTTACTGGTTCTGTTCAAGCAGACCATGCAATGAAGTTATATAAATTTATTTTAGGTACTTTTCTTAGGAGGAAAGAAATATTAGCAGTAAACAAACAAACGAATGAAAAAAACAACAAAAAGGAAGCAGTGGGCTTTATCAAGAAAACTTGAGGCTTGGAGTCACACATTTCTGAATTTGAATCATAGCTCTTTTGCTTATATATGGATGAGATTTGCTTCTCCACGGTACAAAAAGCAAATAAGTAGATAAAATAATTTATAGAATACTGTGTCACTTTCGTTTTCCTGCATTTAAAATATAATAGCTATTGATTTTATTCTGTGTATAATTTTGATAATGTTAGTTACTCAGTTGTTTTTACAAAATCTCAAAAGAAGTTCTCATTATTCTTTCTCTTTTCTTATCCAATGGTATATATTCAAGGATTTCCTTCAACTTCCTGTGTGCCATTACATCAATCAGTAACACCTGTTGTGTGCAAGCTAGTGTTATTAAAAGCAGTGGGCTATAGAAATAAAACAAATTCTGACCTCATGAAATTTATAATATATAGGAAATAAGGTTGTAAGGCAACTGTGCAAATCAAAATGTAATAATTACCATAACAGAGTTATAAATAAAATAACATGATATATTAGAGATTATGGGTAATAATTTTCAGGGGAGTAGGGTAAAGGATACTATAAGTAAAGATGAAATAGAGAAATCCTGGGGAGATAAATACAGGAGGACAGACATTTTTATTTAGATTTACAGAATTATTAGATTTTTTCAATATGTGGTTAGGAGACAATGTTCAGCCAAATGCAGTATAACAAGATGCTTTATAAATCAGGAAAGTATTCATGATAGTATTTATGTGTAAGTCTACATGCAAAGTTGATTATGTTCTGTGAAGAAATGTGTAGCTGTTTAACACTTGATTAAACACCAGATTTGATTGTGAAATAATGTCAACCAATAATGGACCATGCAACATTATACTTAATTGCTTTATCATATTTAGTGCTATAATTTTAAACAGATAAACTACTATATATATATGTATATATATACATGAATAAAATATATACTAAGGTTTTAAACCTTCAAAATTGTTTTGTTACTAACTTATTATTTCTAATCAGCTTTTCAGACTGAAGGGAAGCTGTATTTAATACTGGATTTTCTCAGGGGAGGGGATGTCTTCACAAGATTGTCCAAAGAGGTGAGTATCGATAAATTTTACTCTATTTTGTTGAATAAAACTGAGGGGGAAAACATTATTCTTATGGAAATTTTAAGTGATGATAATTCTTTCCTTACATAGTATATAGTATTATGCCAATAAATAGTACCTTTTGTCTTCCTTGTTTTTGGACCATTTTAATATGCTACTCATTCTCTTAGACATAAAAATTGTATGAATAACTGGATGAAGTAGATAGGAGCAAGCCTAGGACTTTGGCTACTCAAGCTACCTAAATGCCTGTTTGAGTGGTGTTTATTAATTTGAAAATAGCAATGTTGAGGTATAATTAACACACAATAAATCTGCATATTTAAGTATACAATTTAATAAATTGTACATATATATTCATGAATCCATAATCTAAATAAAAATAATCAGCATATCCATTATTTCCAACTGTCTTCTTATGGCCCTTCTAATTCTTCTCGTCTTGATTCTACTGAACAGGCTTTCTGTCACTGTTTGGTTTGCATGCAGTAGGAGTTTGTGCAAATGGAATTATGTACAGTTGTACATTGGTTGGTGAAAACTTTCGTTTGCAAACCATTTTCTTAAAACAAAGGCATTTCACACAATAAGTTTTTTCTGTGCAAATTCTCCCTCAAGTTAGTAACATGAGCACAGCTATCTTTGTCACACAAACACAAATATGGCCATCTTTTCTAAAATCATAGAACAAGCTAAGTTTGTCAACTGAGGTATCACTGAATATTCTTTTTATCTGGTTTAAAACAACATTATTATTTTGATTCATCCCTGTTGTTGTATGTATCAATGGCTCATTCATTTTTATTTCTAAATAGTACTACCATTGTGTGGATACATCATCATTTGTTTATCTATTCATCTGTAGATAGATGTTTGTGTTGTTGCAGTTTTGGAATATTACCAATAAAGCTGCTGTGAACATTCATATACAAACGATTTTATGGACATACATTTTCATTTCTCATCATAAATACTAGGAATAGAATGACTGGGTCGTATGGTAGGTGTATGTTTTAACATTTAACGTTACTGCCAAACTGTTTTCCAAAGTGGTTATTTAATTTTTACATTCCCAACAGCAGTGTATGAGTTTCATTTGCTTCCCATCCTTGCCAATAATTGGTATGGTCACTCTTTAAATTTTGACTTATAAGTATGTGATAGTATCTCATTGAAGTTCTGAATTTCATCACAATAATTATTAATAATATTGAGCATCTTTTCCTACGCTTATTTGCTGTCTATCTTCTTTGGTGAAGTCTCTGTTCAAGCTTTGTGATCATTTTTAATAGAATTATTTATTTCTTTTAGAGATTTGGGAGTTCCTCATGTATTTTGGATGTAAGTCTTCTGTTATACATGCTGTTTGCAAATATCTTCTTCTGGTTTATGGTTTGTCTTTTCAATATCTTAATAACATAAAAAGAAATAGTTTTTAATTTCAAGCAAATTAGATTGTATTTCTTTGCATTTATTACCTTTATTTTTAATATTCTATTTAAAGAACATTTACTTAGTCACAGGTCAAAATTTTCTCTTGTTTATTCTAGTGTTTTTATAGTTTAGATTTTACTTTTAGATTTTGGATCTATTTTGAGTTAAGGCCATAGGGATATGTTGAAATACTCAATTTGCATAGAGATATTCAGTTTTTCTGGCAGCACAATTAGAAAAGGATATTCCTTCTTCATTAACTTATCTATTTTGTAAATCATTTGATTATATACATATACATATACATATACACATATATATGTATATATTTTTTTCTGGATACTTTATCTTACTGATTGATCCATTTGTCTATCTTCATGAAGATACCACACTGTTTTGATTACTGTACCTTTAAAATAGGTTCTGAGAGGAAATCTCGTAATTCTTTAGCTTTCTTTTAAAAAGTTGCTTTGGTCTTCTAGGTCATTTGGATTTTCTTCTCAATTTTTTTATTTTATTTTATTTTTGTATTTTTGAGACAGGGTCTTGCTATGCAGTTCAGGCTGGCCTTGAGCTCACTTTTGTAGCCCAGGCTGGTCTCGAACTCGCACCGATCCTCCTGCCTCAGCCTCCTGAGTGTTGGGATTATAGGCGTGCGCCACCATGCCCGGCTTTTCTTCTCAATTTAAAGTGGATGTTTCACTTCCTAAAGAAAGCATGCTAAGATTTGGATGTGACTGCATAAATCCATAGTTCAATTTCAAATGAATGAGATTTTAAAATACCATGGCTTTCCACCCATAAATATGAGTTTCCTCTACTTTCATTTAGCACTTATTTTTCACAGCAATGCCTTGTTTTTAGTACATAATTCGTACAATCCTTTGTCATTAACCTCTAAATGGTTCCTATTTATTTAGTTGTTGTATGCAGAATTTATTTCTTAATTTTAGGTTCAGTTTGGATGGAACAATTAATTATTTTTACTTTTCCACGTTTTTCCTAACTAAATAAACTGACTTCTAGCAGCTTTTTAAAAATAGATTTTAAGCCGGGCGTGGTGGCTCACGCCTGTAATCCCAGCACTTGGGAGGCTGAAGCAGGAGGATTGGTGCGAGTTTGAGACCAGCCTGGGCTACAAAAGTGAGCGCAGGACCAGCCTCAACTGCATAGCGAGACCCTGTCTCAAAAAGACAAAAAAAAAAAAAAAAAGGAGCTTGCATAGATTCCATGTTGCTGTTTTTAAATGATTAATATAACTCAGCAGTAAAGTCTTCTGAGACAGGAGGCTTCTTTGGGCATTTAACTACAAAATAGACTTAGGATTATTCTTTCTTTTTGAGTGAACTTTCTTTTTTTTTTTTTTTTGTGGGACCAGGGTTTGAACTCACGACCTTGCACTTGCCCAGCAGGCACTTGTGCCTCGGAGCTATCTCCCCAGCCCCAAGTGAACTTTCTTATGTTGTGTTTTTTAAGTTTATCTATTTCACGAGATTTATCACACTTATAGGTATAACATTGCTCATAATATTCCCTGTGAAATTAAGAGCGGTGGCACTGCTCTCAGTTCTTTTTTTTTTTTTGAGATAGGATCTCGCTATGCAGTTGAGGCTGGCCTTGAGCTCACTTTGGTAGCCCAGGCTGGTCTCAAACTCGCATTGATCCTCCTGTCTCAGCCTCCCGAGTGCTGGGATTATAGGCATGTGCCACCACGCCCAGCTGTTTTTTTTTTTTTTATTGCTCTCAGTTCTGATGTTGATAATTTATACCTTTAATTGTTTTGTCCTGTGTAGCCTTGCTAGAGCATTATCACTTTTACTTTTTCTTCTTCTAAAAATGTTTAGTTTCATTAATTTTTCTCTATTTTATTTGTTTTTATGCTATGATTTTCGCCTTTAATCTTTATCATTACCTACTTTGGTTTTCTCTAGTTTTTCAGTAATTTTTAAGAAAGAAGTTTAGGTTATGGACCTGAGGCATGTTTATATTTTTCTAATTGAGATTATATTATGATTTCCCTCTAAGTTTTGTTGCATGGTGTTTTACATTTCAGCTAAAAATACTTTCTAATTTCATATAACTCTGGGTTTTGCAAGTATGTTATTTAATTTATAGTTATTTGGCTATCTTCCAGATATCCTGCTAATATTCATTTTAATTTAATGTCATTATAGGCATGAAGCATTTTTTTTTTGGGGGGGGGAACCTGGGATTGAACTCAGGCCCTTGCACTTGCCAGGCAAATGCTTATTCTATTGAGCTATCTTCCCAGCCCCACTGAGCTATCTTCCCAGCCCCTAGGCATGAAGCATTTTTGTATGGCTCGAATTGTCTTTCTTGTACTTATTTTATGCTTCAGAATATGGTGTGTGTTGGTAAATACTGCATGTGCATTTGAGAAGAATACATAATCCACTTTTGTTGGCTGAGAGAAATTTCTATATGTTAACTAAGTGAGGTTTGTTAAAATAAATATTAAAGTTACGATATGTTAATTTTTGACTTAGTTTTTTATAAATTGTTTTTGACTGATAAATGGTAATTATACACATGCTTAAATTTTTAAGAAATTGATGTTTTTTAATATGATTATGTATTCATAAATTTCTTGAATTCCTATACATTTCCTTTAAGCATTTCAAAATTCTGTTATTAGGTATATAAAACCTTATGTGTATTATTCCTTTTTCGTTTTTGGTCTTTTGGAAACAGAGTCTTACTGTGAAGTTCAGGCTGTCCTTGAGCTCATTTTTGTAGCCCAGGCTGGTCTCGAACTCACATCAATTCTCCTGCCTCACCCTCCTAAATGCTGGGATTATGGGAATGTGCCACCATGCCCAGTGCTTTTTTTTATTTATTTTTTATTTTTTTGCTTTTTTTTGATGAATTGACCCTTTTATTTATAAATTTCTCTTTTCACTTTGAAGCCTACTTTGATATGAATGTGATTAAACTAGCTTTTTAAAAACTTAGTATTAGTTTCACATATCTTCTCACATACTTTAATTTTAACCTATTTTTGTCTACACATAATGTCTGGCGTTTAAGGGAAACTGTGATTACCTTACTCTTCATCTTTTCAGATGTTAGACCTATTGTCTTAGTTACTTTTTGCTCGTTGCTGGGACAAATACCCAACACTCAAGATGAAGGAAGGAAAGGTTTATTTAGCTCACAGTTTGTGGAGGTTTCAGTCCATATTCGGCTGGCCCAAGCTGAGTGGAACAGAGCAGAGAGTATCCAGTTCGTGGCGGCAGAACAGCAACAAAATGGCGGCAGAGGTAGCCAACCAACACGGCAGCAGAGCAACAGCAACAGCTAGAGCTCTAGTCTGTCTCTCTGTCTCTCTTTATATTACATTCAGGCTCTCCGCCTTAGCTCCCGCCCTAGGCTACACCCATAATCCCAGAAGTACTTCCACCCATAATCCCATCAGTACTAAAACCTATAATCCCAGGGATCATGGATCAAGTCTCAAACTCTAGAAGTCCCTGCCCAGTGACTCCATGAGGCTTTGGGGGGACAAC
>PVJA010038924.1:0-19472 GCA_004027025.1 Myocastor coypus | reverse complement strand
TAAATTGTTTTGTATCATTTTGGTTGGCTCAGCTAGCTTTTTATTTGTGTCTGCTTTAAACTCACTGGTCATTATGGTTATTCGATCCATTTTCTGTTTAGTTATATCACCTCCAGGCTTGCTGAGAAACTTATTTGATCTGGCTTTTCAAATTGTTTCTTTTCTTTTTTTATGCATTTGGTACAGGGTCTATAGGGTCTCACTATGTAGGTGGGACTCATAGTGATCCTCCTGTTTTCAGCCTCCCAAGTGCTGGAATTACAGGTGTGTGTCACCGTGCCCAGTCTCAAAAATTGTTTCTTCTTAAAAACCATTTTGCATAATTCAGCCATTTGGCTTTTCATTTCCTCACTTTCAACATCCTATTAGTTTTGTGGCTATTGGGAGTTCTTAGAGGTTTTTTTTGTCTTGTTTTGCTGTGCTTCTACTGTATTATTTGTGCTGAGGTTGAGGATTACTTAGAGAGAAAAGATTTTGATGCTAGTATGGCAGTCTCAAAGTGTCTGCTTTCTAGTGAGCTGATCTTGGCTGTGCTTAGATATTTTTTTTTTTTCTTGTATTTTAGGGAAGGAACTACTTCAGGGTTTCACTACTAGATCATACTCATGATCCACCTGTTTACAGCCTCCCAAGAGCTTGGATTACAGGCATGCACTGCCATGCTCAGTCTTCTGCTTAGATTTTGATATTTATGTCCCTCTTTCATCTACTGTGTTTAGTAGAACTAGACTTAGTCACTGTGTTACAGAAAGAGAATCCCTACCAGTTGCATTAGCATCACCAAATCCAGCTGTACACCATTCATATACATTAATGCTTGTTTCTATAAATTCATCCTTTTATCATTGTCCCATATAAACTATACTGTGCTGCTACTAACAGGTAGATGTCATGTGGAAAGACATCATGTGGACAGATGTCATGTGGGAAAGGAAATGAAGACCAACCTGCCAAGGATGAGTCACAGTTCACATCTCACCATGGACACAAAGGGATGACACTTCTGTCTAAGCTCCACTCTTGCCCAGACAAGATTTAACGCTTATGTTAGTGCATTAAAACATTCAGCATTGTGATTTTTTTACACTGTATTTGTATTAAATATCATCATAATCATGGTTCCAAAGAAAATTAGTGATAGCAGAAATAAAGCTAAGTGGGAAAACTATGAAAGCCACCAGAATTAAAGAAAAAAAAAAAAACAGTCATTGTGAAATTTGTGAAAGTCCTAGAAAAATGAATTTACAAGTGTAATTTTGGGCCATAGAGCAAATCATGTGGTTTTTCCATTATTTCTTATGGAAAATATGCTTAGTTGTTGAACTTTTTGATTGTTGAACATAAATTTGGAATGAACTGAGGTATCAGTATATATACAGTAAAACCTGAGATTGTAACTTTTACTGCCAGTGTTCTGCATGATGAGGACTATTTCTAAAAAGCTTTAATTTGAAATGAATTGTGCTTATAGCGTAGATATTATAGTATATAATAGTCATCCTACACAATACCCATTTTCTGTCTATAATCTCTCTCATCTCAGCAATGAAGATTTGCAAAAGTGACTGTAGGCCAATTTTTTGAAAATTGTTCTCTACATTTTGTATTTTCTTCATTACTTTGTGTTACACCACACTATCATAATAATTTTTATAGGAATATGTATGGGTTGTGGAAAAATCGTCTGAGTTTTTATTATTACTTATGGAGAAAGTCACTTTGATATACAAGTGGTTTGGATTGCAAGCATGTTTCCAGAACAAATAATGCTTGCAAACCAAGGTTTTAATACACTAATAATGATGATAATGATATATGCTAGACAGAAGGAGGAAAGGAGGAGAGGGAGTATAAGGACACATGAAAGAGAAGAAGAGGAAATAAAGAAGAAAAAAAAAGAAAAAAGGAAACAATGACAATAAAAATCCATGCAGTTGCAAAAGCGTAGTCAAATCACAATGGAAGCATCTTTGCAGTCCTATTGACAGTGCGGTCTGTGTCTAGGTGCAGGTCTGGGAGCTGCCTCTCCCCCTGATTTGCTCCTTTGTCTGCCAGAGAGCAGGGCCAGGGGTTGGTCCAGTTGGCCCTCTGGGCCACTGCCTGGCTGTAAAGTGTGTTGGGCATGGCTAACTGTAGCAGTGGTTCTCAACCTTTCTAATGCTGTGACCCCGCAATACAGTTCCTCATGTAGCGGTGACCCCAAACCAAAAAATAATTTTGGTGGCTACTTCAAAACTGCAATTTTGCTACGGTTATGATTTTCCAATAGCTTTAGGTGACCCCTGTGTTTTGGTCGTTCGACCCCCACTGGGGTCACGACACATAGGTTGAGAACCGCTGCCAGCTTTGCTTCTGTCCTAAGATGCTACTGCTTCAGTTAATTTTGGGTAGGAGAAGACATAGGTGTTTGCCTCCTCGTGCTAAGGACCTGCCAATCCCTACACTTTTCTCTGTGAGGTGAACCCCAAGAGTACCCCTGCATTTTCCCTCTATATCCTTCTGCCTAGTGCATGGCTGGATGCCCTCTGTCCAGAGCACTCCTCTCTGTCTCAAAGCCCATGATCCTTCCTTGTTCATTCTCCTTAAAACATTACTTTCACACTCCCAACTTGGTGGAGCCCTCACTGTATTTAGCATCTTCTGGTAGGGGTGGTAGGGACCCTATGTGGCCCAGAGATTGAGGAAGGCTCTACCCTGCCTCTCCTCTCCTCAGGGCCCATTGCTCACAGACACTGATTGCTTGAACCACCCCTGAATGGCAGTTTTCTCAATTCTCAGATCTGGGTTCGTAATCAGGAAGGTGTGTTTGCTAATAAGCTTCCCAAGAGACCGCCAGGATCCTCTCCTGTACCACTCTCCAGCTTCCACTTTCTCTGAGACTCTCGTTTGCAAATATCCCACTCACATTGTTCCTTTTGTCAGTGGGGAGCATTGAAGGACTGGCAGTCTACTTCAGTGGGCTGGCTGCTGCAGGAATTGAAGGAAGAGTAGCAAGAGCACCGTGCCTTCCTCAGGGTGCCCCAGCCTCCCCAGGATGGTGTGTATGTGTGCTGGACCTTAGGTTCAAAGGTTCCCCTGGCCAGGGGCTGTCCAGCTGCCCTCTCTAATCACACTGAGGATGGATTTGGGTTCAGTGATTTTCTTCTTCTGTTTGCGGTCCCATATCTGGCTTTTTCTCCTTCCACTACCTGAGTCCACCTTCCTTCCTCCCTCTGGTTCACACGTGGGTGCCTCTTTCCCTTGATCCTGCCCCCAGTGGATGATAGTGGATCTACTTCATTTGTTGATTCTTGCTACTTCCGGGGATATTGTCGTTGTAAAGAACATTAATAAATTTTGAACCTGCATTGTTGTATGAGGGGTCATTCAGAGGTTAAGTTCTAAGGGTGACACAATTCTGAAGTATAAGATGAGAGGTTGCGATCCTGACATCAGTGCATAACAGTAAAATGGAAGTGTAGAAAGGTGTGGATGCAATGCAGAGGTAGCAAACTTTATGAAGAATGCACAGTTTGGGGAATTAAACAAAATGTTTGTGAGGGTGAGTGGGGAGAAGACTCAATGGAGGGTTGATGCTCTTAAGATATGAAAAATGATACCAGGGATAGGGTCGTAAGCTCAGGGCTAGAGAGCTGAACCAGTCTGCACAAAGCCCTGGATGTTGAGCCTGAAAAAAAGAGAAATGAGAACCAGTAGCTGACTGCAGAGTACCTGAGAAGTGAGTGGGAGTCATAGGCCCACCATCATCTCCTATTCTAAGTAGATTTAGATCACTTAGCATGTCTACCATGATGCTAAGTGTATAGACTATAGTATAGTGTAGGTGCTGTAGTACTAAGGAAACTAGACTGGAGCTTGGCCTGGGAAGCTGTTAGGAAACCCCTGCAATGGGCGGTTTTAGTAGGCGAGAAGTTTGGGGCATGTCTTGGAGAGCACTGCCCAAGTGGTAATGGGAAGGGCTATCTGCCCATTGCAGCACCTGCTCTCATGAAATCATGGGTGGCTGGGCGTAGTAGTCATCTTCCAGCATTTTCCCTATCTGGTTTGGACTGGGCTTAATGAAGTCCAGGTTCTTATTTTGGTGGACATAGGGATGGGAGAGGAGTATCTTGGGGGGTATTGTCAAGCCAAAGCTTGAGAGTAGATTGAAGGGGGCTAAGTTTTATAGTCATGAGTTCTAAACCATACTATAGGAGGTAGCACAATGCTGACAGCAATCTTAATTTATGGGAAAGCTGGGCCTATGAGAAGTAAAGGAAGGACCAGATGATGAAGAGGAGGAGAAGCAGAAGAGAAGGGGAGGAGAAGGAGAAGAAAGAGGGAGAGAAAAAAGGAGAGAGCAAAGCCTGGCATTACACTCCAGTTGTCTTTGTCATGACTCCATTCTTCCCTGCCTACTTGGAAGGGAAGTGTAGCAGTATTGCCTGTTCTGGATAACATGAAGGGGTCTTCTTTACTTTTTTATGTATTTGAACTTTGTCATCAAGTGCAAAGAAAATGGACATCGCTATAAAATATCTTAAAGAAATCTTTCGGTAGAAGTTTCAAAAATATTCATGTGATCAAGACTTGACACTCTACTTTAATACTTACATGGTAATCTAGGATCATGCTAAGCTCCTGGGTGTTTGGTCAGCATCATTTTCTAAGATATGAGGTCACTCTTGATCCGGAGGTGCTTCAGTCAATATTGGGAGAAAGAGTGGCTCTTTACCAACAGAGAAAGATCTAAATGAGTGTGGGGACTTAGAAAAATTACTTGAAAATAGCACACAAATATGAACCTCAATGTGAAGTTATATGAATAGTTGAGAGAACGGAACTATATTTTCACTGTATTTCTTTAGTTGCTAGTTTCTTGGGAAGTAGGATAAAAGGGTTACAGTTTATGTCCTATATTTTCTTTGATTATAGGCTATCATCTTATGAAATTAATTTTCAGGCATTGGTGCTCCCATGTAGCAAAATGGGGTAGGCAAGATTTGCCTTGACACCACCAGATAGGCTTGACTTTATGAGGTGGGATATTTCATTGAAAACCATTGCTAAATGGGTTGAAGGAGGGTCCTGGGTCATATTTATAGTGGATGCTTAGATAAGCCATAAACATGTTTCCTCAGATTTGCTTCTTCCCAGATTTTTTTGTAGAGGAAAAGTTAATTAAAATGAATACTAAAAGCACTTATAAAGGAGAAAGAATATGAACACCAACACAAAACATAGACATTTGATTAAAAACATACTTTTAGGAGAGGCAGGCAGTTTTCCCTTGAGAAAAATGCACATTTTAAAGTCAGATTGATTTGGTTTCCAGTCGCAGCTCTTCTAGCTTCTTAGGGGTGACCTTAGGCAATATGTCTGAATCTCAGTTTTCTCACCTAAGGAATCAGTTATTATATATGACAGAATTATAAGGATAAAGTTTTAAAATGTTAATAAATATTGTTAACTCTTATAAAACTTCTATTTACCCTTAAGACTCAAAAATCTGCTTTCTTTGATCCATCTTCTTGGAGTTTCCCAAGGACAAATTTAGTTATTTCCTTCCTTTGTGTTCCCACTGTGTCTTTTTACCCATTTCTTAGAAAGCAAACCTCCATTTTATTGTAATTTTATCTGGGTTCCTACCTGTGCTTCATGAAACCAGTGACTGTGTTATTCTATTTGGCATTGTGCCTCACATTTACAACATGATTAAAATGATTTTTAGATAGACAGATAAATAGAAGAATTTCTGACACTCCAAATCCTTAAAAGATAACTCTCCTGTCCACTGATCAAGGATGACTAAAGCAGGTAGCCACAAGGAGATGAGGAAAGAGGTAGCCTATTGCCAGACTTCTCCTTTGTCTGCTCCTCCTGTTCTCCTCTTCCTACTCCACCATCACCACCATCTTTTTCTTCCCTCTTCCTTTCCTCCTCCTCCTCCTCCTTCTGTTTCTTCTTCTCTTCTTAAGCCATGCTGTAGCGTCAGATTGACATCCACATGGAAGGGTGCCTCCTCTAGCATGGCTTCGTGCTCTTGACTACATCATGCTTTGTATATATATTCAAGGAAAATCCAGTCTTAATTTTCTTCCACTGTTCTTTTTTATACTGTAAAAAATACTTGGCTACTTTTTTATACTGTAAAAAGCGTTTAGATACTTCTAGGAAAAGTGTAGGCAAAGAGGACATGAATAAAGATTGCATGAACAAAACCTTGATCCAACAGTAACTATCACAAAGAATCAGCAACAGAGATCTCATTCTGTTAAAAAGTTTTGTATACCAAAGGAAATCACTGACAGTGCAAAGCTGACCAACAGAGTGGGAAAAATTGTACCCAATTGTCCCTAAGAATTGAAAAAATTCAGACCCACCAAATATATATATTTTTTAATTTTTTAAAGAATGTATAAAGTAGTTAGTATTCCACACAACACAAAACCTAACAAAGCAAAATTTACATATCCAAGTTGACTCCTTGTGAAAATGCAAAGCAGGTTTTAAAACCAATAGAACATCCAACATTTACCAGTTTGTAATTGGGAGAACTCCTAAATCCTTAATTAAAAAAAAAAGAAAACACAAGTGAAGTGAAAACTTTTACACTGGTACACACTGTTCATACCTTTATTACAAGTTTGGAAGTGCACATATGCAAGCAGCAATACAAAAGTATTCACAAAGAATGAGTAATCTCTGAAAATTATGAAAACATCCCTGCTACCAGTACATGTTTAAATACAAAACTGACTACCATATTTGTTAAATTCTGTGTAGCAAAAGAAGTTCATTTTCAAAGCAGATAAAATTGAGTCTTTAGCTGTGAATGGTATGAGTGGTAGTCTTTTTTATTTTTATTTTTATCCTTTTTTTTTGTCTTTTTCAGACAGGGTCTTGCTATGCAGTTCAGGCTGGCCTTGAGCTCACTTTTGTAGCCCAGGCTGGTCTCAAACTCGCAGCGATCCTCCTGCCTCAGCCTCCCAGGTGGTGGGATTACAGGAGTGTGCCACCATGCCTGGCTTATTTTTATCTTTTTAAAAATTTTTTAGTTGTTTGGGATCCTTAAGCATGCACAAAATTTTGAACAAGAAGGTCCACCCTCCACCTGTGAGCCCCCTGCCTTGCAAAATTCCTGTGTAAAAATGTATAGCTGCTTTTATCACATTCTATAGAGAATTATTAGAATATCAATGATTGATAGATAATACCAATTCCAAGTTAAGTCTAAGATGTTTGATACTCAGAAGGACAGTGATGTTAAGCTCAAGTACCTACGTTATACAGTAATAGTATCACTAAGCTTTTCTTGTGGAGGGTTAAGAATATAAGTTTACAGACCAAAAATTGGAGAAACATAAGGGCTACAAGGATAGCCAATATTTTGGCCCTAGCCCTTCAAGGTCAGGGAGGACTCAGGACATAAGAGAACCTGTGCTATAACGTCCTATATCTCACTGGTTTCCCAAATTTTCTGTTCAGGAAGATTAGAGGACCACAGAGGAAATGGATTGACAATGTATAGTGTGCCTAAGGAGAGTCACCTAGAGAAAAAACATTCTCTCGAGCTTTCACAGACAGCAATTTGGTCAAGCAATGGCTGTGACTCATCCAGATGGCTGACACTGACAACAGTTCTACAAAGCACTGTACATGGTTTCAAAGTAAACCCTGAGGGGATTTGACTGACCTTGAGAGATACAAAAGTTCCATGTTTTGTTATACAGGTCTTGCTTTAACTTGCCCTTAACCACCCAGCAGAAAAGTTTAACCACAAGGCATAAAATGTAAAGCTAGATTAGTATGAGCTGTAAAAGGCTTAAATCAACAGCTTCCATCATTGCCAGTTTTTCCAATAACCCACTGCGATTATGGAACATTGGAATATGTATACAACTACTTCCTCTTAGTTCAATGAGAATAATTTTTTTGTGCCAGTAATGATTAGAAAACTTATCACGTCTATACCCTGTGCTCTGTATAACTATTAGGGGGACAACAATATGCATTATATCAAATACTGGGAATGTACTACTAACGTGTTTTGAAACTGTCACGTTGTTATTTATTATTAAATGCAAACAAAAAAGGGTCCACCAAAGAACTGGGCGTCTCCTGGCATCCAGTTAGGCCAGAGCCTTGCAGTCCTCCAGATTGTCCACATCCAGGGCAGAAGTGCTCCACTTGTCTGTCCTGCTGCTGTGATTCAGACGCCCCCAGTGCCCACTTACCCTCACCCCTCCCTACCACCATGTCCTGGGCAGCTGAGGTCTCACAGGTTGATCTCTGGAAGTGATGGTCCATGGTGGAGTCTCTATCACAGAGTCTTTGGTGTGAGCCTCTTCGCTTGTTGATTTATGAAGAGCAAATCCCTTCTTCCACTGCCCATCAGCACCTTTGTTTGGTTTCCGGATATTAAATCCTTCTTTCACCTGGTCTTTATCTTGGATCACCTCCCACTCATCCACTCATCCCCTTTGGACTCCCTTCTTCAACCTCCTCAACTTCATTCTCTTTGTTTTCAGCATCTGCTGCAGGGTGCACTGCACCCTCAGGGGACACCCCAGTCATATTTGATCGACCCAAGTCAGCTAATTCACCCTGCCAGTTCCCTAGGTGTGAGATCCACTGCCTCCTCGTTTGTCCCCATGCTTTAGGCCACTGTAATGTGAAAAGGGAGATTGATTGCTTCTGCTGTGCCTAGCAAATTCATGCATGCTACAAGCATCCAACCTACCTGCCTCCTCTGCTTGTGCTATGGCCACTACCACGGCTACAGCACGGCCTTATTCCTCTCTCCCAAGTCCACCATACCCTTGAATAGGCCGATCAATAACGAGTCTATCAACTGAAAATTCTCGTCCTCCATCCTTTTCTTCACATGATTTTTCAAATCTTCTTTCCTGAGATGGTCGCTGGCCAGTCTCCTATAGATTATTGTTTCTTTTCCAGAAACTGTTGACCAGGTCTTCTTCCAACACGTCTTCCTTCTTTCCTCAGTGCCACCAGTAACTGTGCCTCCTTTCTTGTCTGCCACATGGATGCTGGGCACCCTCAGCATGTGGTCCTTTTGGGACTCTGCGCAGCTGCTTGCCCGCCACAGTGGAATTGGTCTGAGCGCAGCCTGAGCCATGATCTTGGCCCTGGGGGCCCCCAATGACGCCCCCGTCCATTTCTCTTTCTTGTTCTCCTCTGCCTTCAGCAACTTGAAAGTGTCCATCCTATTCATCCTCAAATAACTGGTCAAATTGGGTGGTGACCATGCAGCTGACAACTTCCTGTAGGTGCCCAGACATGATGGTGGCTCGTTGGCATGTTCCTTCATGGATTGCAGGCTGTTTTTTTTTTTTTTTTTTTTAAGTTTTTAAAAGACAATAAAAATAATAAAAAACATTACAAACAACACAGAATTTCACAGAAACAAGATGATAGACGCAGTGTTTGCTGTATTGCATATTGTTGTCGTCAGATTAGTTGTTCTGATTCCCGGATGTAACCATGCAAAACTTGTCAAAAATTAAAAAAAAAATTAAAAAGGAGAGAGATAAAATACTTAAGCATTAACTCCTTTCAACAGATCATCAGAAGTCAGCAGTATGATTATCCAAACTATCCTGTGGGTATACACATATATCTCTTTTTCCCTTCCTTTTTTCTTTTTTTTTTTTTTTTCAGATTTTATTTACTCTCAAGTTCTTACACTAGCAAGACAGTATGCATGTTTCATTTACTTCACCATTTACTTATAAAAACCTTGAGTTTATCTTTTTAAAAATATTTGTGTCATACTCAATTGTGTAAAAATATCACATTCTTTTTTATCCATCCTCGTTGATGAGTATTTGGGTGATTTCCAATAACTGTGACAAATTTGCTGGTATATACAGGCATCTGCATATATTGCTGTCCTATGATGTTTTCAGTTCTTCTGGAAACATACCCAGCAGGGGAGTAGCTGGCTTAAGTGCGACTGCTAATCCTAGTTTTTTGGGGAAACTCCACATTGATTTCCTGTACCAGACTACACTCGCATCAATAGTGGAAAAGGGTTCCTTTTCCCTACTGCCCCTCCAGCATTTGGTTTTGGTTGGCTTCACGATAGCCATTCTTTCTGGGGTGAAACGGAATCCCAGTGTTGTTTTAATTTGTATTTTTCTAATGACCAGGGAGCTTGAACATTTTTTCATGTATTTATTTGACTTTTATAATTCTCCACCTGTGAAATGTGTATTTATCTCAGATGCCCATTTTTTAAAAATTGGGTCTTTGAAATTTGGGGACCTGAGTTTTAAAAAAAATTCGTAACATGTTCTAGATAGAAATCCTTTATTTGAGGGACAGTTGAGTAAAATTTTCCCCTAATTCATGAATTTTCTTTTTACTCTGTTGGTAATTTATTTTGATATGCAAAAAACTTTCAAGAATATGGTCTCAGTTATTGATTCTTCAAAGTATTTCTTTTGTAGTTTGGTTTTTGTTCATGAAATCTCTGCCTACCCATGTCTTCAAAATATCTATCTTCTTTCTCTTTCCGTAGATTTAATGTTTCTGTTTTAATATGTAGTTCTTTGGTCTATTTTCATTTTAGTTTCATATATGGTGACAATGGATAGGTGATTCTAATTTCAGTCTTCGGATTGTAAAATTTCAGTTTTCCCAGCACCATTTATTGAAGAAGTTACTTTTCTTCCAGTGAACATATTTGGCCCTTTTGTCAAAGAAAAAGTGGCTGAATGTGTTTGTATTTGTGTTTACATATTTTACATATTTTAATTTGTTCCATTTATCCTCAAATATTGTTTTTTTTTTTTTTTTTTCTTTTGTCAGAACCATGCTGATTTTATCACAGTGGCTTTGTAGTATAATTTCGAGTCAGGGATTGTGATGCCTCCTGCCTTTCTTTTGTTGACCAGGGTTACTTTTGCTATTATATGTCTCTTGTAGTTATAGATAAATTTTAGGAACATATATTTTTTTCTAGCTCTGTGAGGTATACTAATGGTATTGTAATCTTCAGTTTTTGAAATATGGCCATTATCACAATATTCATTCTTCTGATCCACAAAGAACATCTATTCATTTTCTGAAATTCTCTTCAATCTCTTTTTTCAGAGTATTGTAATTTTCACTATATATACGTTTTACTTCCTCTGTTAGATTCATTCAAAAGTACTTAATTTTTAAGATACTATTGTGAAAGGTATAGTCTCCCTAATTTCTCTCTCAGTGTGTTTTCTTGTCTGTGTACAGGAATACTGTAAAATTTTGAGCATTGACTTTGTATCCAGCTATGCTACTGAGTTTGATTATTAAATCTGCAAGTCTTCTGGTAGAATTTTTGAGATCTTCTATGTAGTGTACCATGTCATTTGATAATGACAATTTAATTTCTTCCTTTCCTATCCTTATTATTTTATTTCTTTCTCATTTAATTCCTATAGATAATGTTTCTAGCACTACATTTGATAGGAGGAGTGACACTGGAATCCTTGACTTATTCTTGATTTTAAAGTGAAAGCTTTCAGTTTTTTTTTTGTCCATTTAGTATGATGCTGGATGTTGGTTTGTCTAATTTTCTGTATTTTTTTTAAATTGTGAATGAGTTTTGGACTTTCTTAAAATCTTCTTTTTTGGTTTTTTTTTTTGCAAGTATTGAGATGATCATGTGGTTTCATCTTTGACTCTGTTGATATGGTGTATTACATATATTGGTTTGCATATGTTGAACCATCCTTGTATTCCCGGGATGAATCCCACTTGGTCATGATGTATAATCTTCATCAGGATTTATTGCATTCTGCTTGCTTGTATTTTATTGAGAAGTTTTGCATTCATGCTCATTAGGGAGATTGGCCCATAGTACCACTGACCTATCTTCCCAGTCCTCCAAATTTAAAAATCAAACCAAAAATGGGCATCTGAGATGAATGCATAGTTTTCAAATGAAGAAGTATAAAGACAAATAATATATGAAAAACTATGCAACATCACTGTCATTTGAGAGATGCATGTAAAATAATGCTGATATTGTATCTCGCTCCAGGAAGAATGGCTATCATCAAGGAATCAACCAATATGAAATGCTGTAGGGTCACTGAGGAAAAGGAAACCATTCTCTATTATTGTGGAGAGTGGGAACTGGTGCAGCCATTGTGGAAATCAGTGTGGAGATTACTCAGTAAACTAGGATCTGAGGTCTCATTTGACTGTATAGTTTCCCTTCCTGGTATTTTCCCTGAGTGCCACCAGGAATGGATAAAGGAGTTATGGATATATATATATATATATATATATATATATATATATATATATATGATTACTAGTTATCCATAAAGACAGATAACCTTGAGATATTTCTCAGTAAATGGATGCACCTTGAGACTATACTCTTAAGTGAAAGAAACCAGACACACATATGTAAACATCACACTGTCTCCCTGGTATGAAAAACTGACAGAGTAAATAAGGACATAAGGACTAAAATATACAACTGATATTGTGAAATAGGAAGAAATTTCTCAAAAAGAAAGGAACTAGGGAAGAGAAAGGAGGAAAGAAAGGAAGCAAAAAGAACAAAAATAATATAAAACAAGATAAAATGGAAACAAAGCTTTGTAAATAGGGAGGGGAAGAAGGGTTAGAGGGAGGAGAGGGGATTGGGAAAAGCAGAGGAATCAAGATAGATCATGGAGAGGTGCCAATTCCCTATGATGCATGCAATCTTTATGTATATCTGCATTATACTAATAAACAACTTGAATATTTCCACTCTCAGCTCACACAGGGAACAAGGTGCATTGCTGTCTTTCTTAGCAGAAGAAGGGTTAATGGTGGTGCCACACTAGGAGACAGGAAGCCAGAGTATAGCATGGCAGCTTCGTTTAACACATTAAGTGACACTGAGCCCCATTGTAGGTCTCTGTAGAAAATTTATGGAACTGCAGACCCAAATAGAGAGAATCCAAAGGGAAAACTTTGTTTTCTTCTAATTATCATTATTGTTTTACTAAGGTGGGTGAATTTTTTAGTACATCTAAAGTTAACATCCAGCATCAGAGGTTGAAGGAGAACCAGAGATAAATTGCTAAGACTGATGTTTTGAATGTAGGAAAATAATCACTTCTTTCTCAACCACTTTGATGGAGTGCTTCTGAATAAAACTTGTTCTGAAACATCAGTGACCAAGAATTATTATGACTAGACATACTAAAACCAATAAATATTAGTTTTAAATATCTTAAGTTTCTAAATTTTCAAAAAGGATAGCTTTTACTTTTCACTCTTTGTGCTCTTCGTGTATTTTTAGGGAGTTATAATAACAGGGCACAGTCTGTCTCTGACTCTGTCTTTATTTTGGCAACAGGAGATCAAATAACAAGTGCCTTAATCAAAACAGTTCCTTTGAATATAATTGTAAGTAAAAACATCATTCAGAGAATCACACAAGTTGGAGGAAAAATAAAAACTGTCTAATATGTGGAGCCTGTATTTATCTAGTCACATTCATGGAAGATTTTACTCCTGTTAATCTTTCTGAACTCCTGGCTTATCAGAAAGGAGCTTGTATCTGTTTGTGGAGTCACTGGGGGATGTCTCCTCAGTGTTTGGGACCATGCTGACCTCAGCCTCTAGGCCACTGTATTTTGCTACTCTAGACCTAATTTCTCAGGCACTGCTGAGGCTGCAGGCAAGCAGGTGGTGCCCTGCTGCTGAGGAGCTGGCTCCCACTGATGTCCGCCAGGCTCTTCGGGACAACTCTTTTGAGCTAACATCTCTTAGGTACCAGGGGCTCAGTCAAGCCATAGTTCTTCTGGCCTAAGATGAAGAACAGGGCATCTCTATGGTGTCATATTCTCTTAGTGAGTCCTAAGAAAATAGGGTTCTACTTTTCCCTTTGAGTCTGTAGAAATAGCTTTCTACCTTGTATCTGTAGTGTGTTCTACCATCTCCCAGTAGTACAACATTGACATTGGTAATATGTTCATCCATTAAGAGGTTGTTACTTGTCATACCCGGAGAAGCATCTATAAACACATTGCTGTCTCTGGTTGTATTCCTTGTGTTTGCCAACATGAAAGTTAATCTTTTTTTTTTTTTTTTTTTTTTTTTTTTTTTTTTTTTTTTTTTTTTTTTTTTTTTTTTTTGTATTTTTTAGGGGAGGATCACTTGTGATCTGCCTGCTTATAGCTTCCCAAGAGCTGGGATTACAGGCGTGTGTCACCCCATCCAGTCTCCATTGCCATCTCAGCATGCCTCGGGGGTGGGACCCTGCACAGCCGGCCTGAGGATAGAACCCCAGCCCTTGTGCCTGCTTGCAGGTGCTTTAATCTGCTGAGCTATTTGGCCAGCCCATGAAAGTTAATCATGATGAATATATTGAGTTTCATCTTTGGATAGACTAGTTGGCAAAATATTTGTGCTTCCTCTCCTTTGAATTACCTAACTAGATCTTAGTCCCCAATCACTAGAGTTGGCAACATCACGTCAATAAAAAACCTTGGGTACAGTGTGTCAGCGATGCCTGCTCATGAACACAGGTGTGGAATTTTCCCAAGGACCTGAATAAAGGCTCACAAACCTTTTCCATATAATTTTCTAAATGTCTGGGGGTAGTGCGTCTTCTCTTGGAGCTCCTGATCTGTGAATGGCCTCTTGTCTGCCTTTCTACTATAATTCTACCATTCTCACCTCAATATTTTAACTCAGACATCGTAATTTGAAGAGGTCATGGCTCTTTTGTCATTGAATGAATTGCACTGACCGCAGTGAGAGTGATATTTTCACCCTGGAGCAATCTGTAAATCCTATGTATTTTTAAACCAAGATTTGTCAGAATTAGCATTCGTCAAGGTTTAACTGTAAATCTGTGTCTTCCAGATGGAAAGCAATTATGTTCCTGATTCTCTTAGGTCTGGCCAAGTAAATTAGGTCATGTAAGCAAACTAGTGTTTTCATAGATCATAAACCATTTATCATCAACTTCTAGAAAATAACAGTGGCCTGAGATCTGTTGGGTTATACTTATAGCTCTGAGGACATCACAGCAAATTCTTCTAGAGATGCATTATGGCAGGTGTATAATACCCATGTTTAGTTTTTAGAAGTATTTCTATGATGAATTATAATCTTCGTAAGTTTTATTATATTTAACAATGTATACTTAAAGGGAAAATAACATATCAATAAAATAAAATGTTAATATGTAATGAGTGTTTAGAATACATATCAACATTTACAACATCAACTATTTACCTCCTTAAAAGGTCTAAAAAATAACAGCAGAAATAAATTCCCAGGGCCGGCCAGATAGCTTAGTGGACTAAAGCACTTGCTTCAGCAGAGTGCAGCTTCTGGGGTTTATCCCCAGCGCGCAGTGCTGGCCCTACTCCTGGGGGACACTGAGATGGTGGTTGAGACTGGGTGTGGTGGCACATACTGTAATCCCAGCACTTGGTAGGCTGAAAACAGGAGAATTACTGTGAGTCCAATCTATGTAGTGAGACCTTGTAAACCTTGTATTAAATACATAAAAGAGAAAGGAATTTCCATGTGAACTATGGTGAAAATAACAAAGCCTACCCCAGAAATGATCTTTGACTCAGCTACCACCCCTGAGGCAGCCTTCTCACAGGATGACAGCGTGTTCCATCCCAGGTCTCACACTGACAGCATGTGTGGTTAGATGTCCTTTCCTGTTTGGCAGGCCATATTTGTCACCTGTCTTTCCTTTTCTTTTGTCAGGAACTTCCTGTTATACAATGTGCACTGAGCTGGAAAATGAGATATTGATACAATAAAATATCAGGTATATACCGAGTGTTTAGAATAAACATCAACATTCTCTACATGAACTGTTCATTTACTTTAAAAAATAACAGCAGAAATTAGTTCTTAGGTGAACTACAATGAAAATACAAATAAAACTCTACCATAAAAATAATCTTTACTCCAATTATCACACTTTGGGCAGTTTTTACACATGAGGACAGCTTGTTCCTTACACAGGCATTATTTACGCTGACAGCACATGTGTAATGCTTTCCTGTCTTCTTTGGTAGGACATTGTCTCAGTTACTTTTTCTTTATTGCTGGTACAAATATCTGACACCCAAAATGAGGGGAGAAGGGTTTATTTAGCTCACAGTTGACTGAAGGGCTCAGTCCATACTCAGCTGGCTCCAAGGCAGAGTGGCACATGGCTGAGAGCAGCATTTTTATGGCTGCAGCAGAGTAGAGAGCAAAGACAGTGGCAGCAGCCCTGTAGTTAGCCATCCTCTCTCCCCTCCTCTTTACAATATAACGCAAATTGCCTGCCTCAGGGCAGGTGCAGCATCCACATCCACAATAACCAATCATAAACTCCAGGAGCAGCTCCATGACTACATGAGGCTTTGGGAAAACAACTAGACACAAACCATAACAGACAGACTGACATCCTACTGTCTTCCTGTTTTCTTAGGAGGCCCTTGTGACACTTCGCCTGTCTGCTCCCTGGTCTGCTCCAGTGTTCTTTTGAGAAGTTCTTTGGGCAGATGGATACTACTCTTCCTTTGTTGTAACTGGTCTTATTTCTCTAAGAAAATTTCTCAGTGATAGTTTGTATTCATTATTTTCTTCGTAAGCTATGAAACTGTAACTGACATGCTTAGAATGGAGCAAGATCAAAAGAAAACCCAAACACTGGCCAACACTTTGTGTTTTGGGTGACATCATAGTTGCTGCATAAAACATCAACAACATCTGCTCTTCCTTTCATTTTGTTGTAAATTGTGACCATTTCTGGTTTTATTTGTGTTGAGCATTCGCTACCAATATTTTTGTTTTTGAGACAGAGTCTCCCTAGGTAGCACAGGCTGACCTTGAACTTGAAGGATCCTTCTGTCTCAGCCTCCTGAAGCTGGATTGCAGGTGTGCACCACCACACCTGACTGTAGTATCAATCGTATCAGCATGGTGGTGCAGTGTTCACAATATCAAAACTACTTTTTTTTTCTTCACTATGTAAGAGCCAGTGTTATGTCTCTCTTTGAAGTCCAAAGATTGTATTATACATTTCTCCACTGTCAATTTGCAACATTTTTTCAGGAATTTGACTTTGTTCTTGAAAACAGTTCCTGTGCTGCTCAAGTTGGTGCTCTTTTAAAAATGCAATATGACAGGTAACTGGTGAACCAATTGTCCAGTGTGACATTTGGGTTACTCTTTGAAATAGACTCGAGTCTGCTCAGGAAGCAATATAGTTTATTACTGCATGAATAAAGCCCTGGTGGCTGAGTTCCAGGAAAAATGCCTAAATTCAAGATGTTGAAGGCCTTTGCATCTACCAGGGTATGGTATATTTTTATACCATATTTGGAAGCTCTACTTGCTATGTTACCCAAAACTTCAATAACCATGAAATACTGCAAGGTGTTCATCAATTATTATGTATTGGGATGGTGTATGAATTGCTTGAGAGTGAAGAACAGCCTTCAAAACACAGAGTAAGTAGCAGCCAAATTGTCTGATTCTCTTTTTCCTTGGCAGGCATTTTTATTATCACAATGTGGATAATTCTGAAAGAAATCAAGCATCTTGAGTGTCATTATTGTTCTAAAAAATCTCAATGCCCTATCTGTCACTTCTCTGTAGATCCTTCGGGTTCTTATGATTAGAATGATAAAATCCTGCTATGAGGGCCTTCAGTTTGGATGATGAGATGTTATGATAAACATATTTTTGAGTATTGTTGTAACACAGAGATAAGAATGAAGGCTAGTTAGTGTCTAGACACGGTGAGATATGGACAGAGCCGGGGAGGACTGCCTTCTGTTGCTCGCAATTCCTGGGAAGCTGGAACTTGGAGTTGCACGTGGCAGCTCCTCCTGTGGGTGCCCTGTCCTTGAATTATGAATAGAGCCCAGGAAAGGCTGCCTTCTGTTGCTAGGGAGTCTCAGAAAGCTGGGGCTTAAGGTTGTGAATGGCGGCTCATCCTGTGGGTGGCCTGTTCTTTGTTTAATTGCTATGTGACACCAATGGTTGCCTCCTCCCCTGCTTAAAATATTATCAGTTAACATTTGCGTGAGCTACGTGTCTAAAATATGCTATATCTATTAAAATAGTGACGTATACTTCTTAGCCAATTTTTTGTAATGCTGAGTCTTCTGAGGCTCTGGGCTCACTGAAAGAGAAATCTCAGTGAGTCCTCGGAAGTTACATTCATTGGGTCTTCTTGTTTCTTTCAGCACTGACACATATCATACAACAGAGCATTACTATTAATGCATGTAGAGTGTTTTTCTTGTATTTCATTATTAGTGCACTTCAAAACACCTTGTAGCATGTCACCTATCACGAACAGATTCCAGCATTGAACTGTAGTGTTTATGATAATAGTTCTACCCCTGGAGAAAACCTAGTAACATTTTCTGACCTCCTTCTAATGTTGATCATTCTGGTGTATCTGACCCATTTTGTCACATCAGATAATTATTTACTTGTCTATTTTTATCCTCACCTGAACCAAAGTCTTCATTCTGAGCTTCCCCATCACTTCCTGCTGCCTTCTTTCCTACCACGATCCAAGTCACCATGGGCAGCCAGGTCTCCTGGTGACTCACCTTTGACCTCCCAAAGCTGTAAAGGAGGATTTCCGTGTGACATTGTACTGAGTGTAAGAAAAATTAAAAGAAAACATTGGCTAAAACAAATTATAAGTACAAAACGATGTAACATGGCACATGATGTGGGCGAAATTCACCTGTTTAGAGCTTGGCACCTGTCCACACATCTTGCTGTTGGTTGTGCCACCTGGGCGAGTATAAAAACTGCTTACTGTGTTCCCCCAGGACAGCTCCTGACACTCCTAGATGGCTGCCATTGTGCTGACATATGTATTGTCATTAGGAAAGTATGGCATGGACATCTGTGACCCAGTGTGTGGAACCAATCAAATTGGACCTTACCAAGACTGAGGAACACTATCTTTTCTTTATTCTGGTTAGTCCTTTGTATTCAGTAATATTTCAATGATTGAAAAGAGCTGGTTCCCACCAGCTAGCTTAGAGTATCCTAGACTTGAGGGGGCTTTGGCACAGAGATTTATTTTGCATTGATTTAGACTGCCATGACTCATACTACATCTAAATTTTGCCATGGTTTTCTGCTCTGATAAAATAGATGAGATATATGACTCATGATGATTAGATAACTATACCTTCTGGTTGGTCTAGGGCAGCTCTGACTTTGTGCCTATTATTTGATATAAATATGACTAGGTCCCCCTTTTGTGTTCAAGTTCTCCTGGCTGGGACAGTGAAGTGTGTGGTCACCCATGAAGGCTGCCATTGCTGCCAGCTCTAGTCAGATAGTAATTTCAAGCAGAGCACTCTTGTTGTATTGTGCCTTTCTTTTTAAATTTTCCATTAATTGATATTTTCAGTCCATAATTACATTTCTTGTAGTGAGTTGGTTCATGTGCATCATGTATCCTAATTCTTTTTTTTTTT
>PVJA010038923.1:0-19473 GCA_004027025.1 Myocastor coypus | reverse complement strand
AATAATAATAATAATAAGCCTGGTGTGTTGGTGCCCACCTGTAATCCCAGTGCTTGGGAGGCTGAGGCAGAAGGATCAGTATGAGTTCAAGACCAGCCTAGGCTACAAAAGTGAGCTCAAGGCCAGCCTGAACTGCCTAGTGAGACCCAGTCTCAAAAAGATAAATAATAATAATTTATTTTTTTATTTTTTGTCTTTTTGAGACAGGGTCTCGCTGTGCAGTTCAGGCTGGCCTTGAGCTCACTTTTGTAGCCCAGGCTGGTCTTGAACTCACATCGATCCTCCTGCCTCAGCCTCCCGAGTGCCGGGATTACAGGCGTAAGCCACCACGCCCGGCTCCTTTGTTTGTTTATTCACTTTTTTATGGCCGGCTCAGGCTCAGCCCACCCCAAGGGCAGAGCTGGCACAGCATGTGGTGCCGGGGATCGAACTGCGGTCCCTGAGGCTGCCCAAGCTTTCCCAAGCAGGCGCTTTAGACCACTGAGCCATCCCGCCGGGCCCCTAATAATAATAATTTAAACCACTTTGATCGAATGCTTCTTCTCATCCTCAGGATTTTCAGCTTCTAAATTTGTCTAGCCGGGCGTGGTGGCGCACGCCTGTAATCCCAGCACTTGGGAGGCTGAGGCAGGAGGATCGGTGCAAGTTCGAGACCAGCCTGGGCTACAAAAGTGAGCTCAAGGCCAGCCTGAGCTGCATAGTGAGACCCTGTCTCAAAAAGACAAAAAATAAATAAATAAATTTTAAAAATAAATAAATAAATAAATTTGTCTGTCTGTTTGTTTATTTTGGTCTTTTTTTTTTTTTGCGGAACTGGGGATTGAACTCAGGTCCTTAAGTTTGCCAGGAAAGCACTTTTATTCTGCTGAGCTATCTCCCCAGTCCTCAGCTTCTAAATTTAGAGTCTAAAAGACAGAAATTGCTTTCATATTCCTAGAAAGATCAGCACCAATTACCAATCCTGAGTAGTAACAAGCTATTTCTCAGATTTCCTTTTGAAGCTTAATTGAAACTGCCCACCCTTAGGTCTGCTTTATACAACTTACTATTCAGGTTGTATCTGGAATTGAGATTCCTCTTCACATAATAAAGGATAGCAGGTACTTTCCAATTCATGTCAAATTGCACTGCCTCATGCTAGAGAAAAGCAAGGGGCTAGGTGTGTAGTTCAGCAGGAGAGTGTATGCCTAGCTTACATAAGAACTTGGGTCCAATCCCTAGCAGTGCTAAAGAAAGAAAAAGCACCTATAGTCTATACATGTATGTCCCTTTTCCCATTTCCCAAGTCACACTGAGACCAGGCCTCAGGTGCTATTTTGAACTTTGCTAACATCTTTTACTCTAGATAATCCCTCCCTCTTAAATGTGCATAGCATTCTATAGGGTCCTAAGAATAAAGACACTAGCAAAGGGGGCATAAAATGGTGAATAAAACATACAACTCACTTTATCAATAGGCTCAATAAGGAAGTCATTAAAGAGGTACCACTGCTGGTGAGTGACGCCCTGTGGAGAGAAAGACTGCTGCCACAAGGTTGGTAAGAGCTGGACCACTGTCATGGACTCAAGGGCAGAGCCAGGAACTTAGTGTGAGCTTCCCCAAGAGTGCCTCTAGCCTGTATGACATCACTCACCTCCTTGCGCTGGTGGTAGGTCTCTCCAACTTTGATGTGAGCCACCAGGCTGCCCCCTGTGCGCGAGTCCAGGATGTGCACCACAGTAGCCATCAGGTCATACACACAGACCCCACGCTCCTCCTCCGCCCTGGCTGGGCCCCACTGCAAAGGGGATATCCAGGCTGCTAAACTACATTTAGGGATTAGGGAGGACGGGCACTGGGGATAAAGGGCAGGGACTTGGGGGTGTAGGGAATGGGGAACTAGGGTAGGTTATCTCCATCCTAGCCCACCCATGACTCCCAGAACTCAACCAAATCACTGGAAAAACCCCACAATTGGTAAATATGAAGGCCTTATTCTCTTTTAAGTTCTATCCCACTCCTGCTTTGCTTTACTATCTACTACACATTCTGTCCCTTACTGTCTCTCTTCCCAGTTTTTCAACAACCTGCACGTCATCCCCATGAGTCCAATTGCAAACATCCAGCCCTTTGTTCTTGGTCATCTTCATCCGAATAGAAAAAGGAAGCCAGACATTTTTTAACTCCTCAATGGAGGGACACAACAGCAAACTTTCTGAACTCCTTAGTTCCTTCCTATCACAACAGAAGAATTACAGATGTGCTTAAAAGAGCTGCCCAGAAACAAGAGCCACACTGGGTAATTCAATCCTTCAACACCAACCAAGACCTACCGATCAGCCAACGCAAACTCCTTATTCTTGGAGATCTCTCCACCATATTTCTTTATTGCCATTTTGAAGGCAACCTGAACACAAAGGAAAAAATATATTATTTTTTAAAAACATAATCCTTTTTGAAAGTCAAAAGAAAGAAAAACATAAAAAAGTACTCCATGTAGCACTCTGGGAGGCTAAGCCATGAGGTCGTTTAATGTGTTTGGGTAAATTAAGGAATTAGGGAGAAAAGAAAAAGAAAGGGATGGGAATATAGCTCAGTATAAAGGTTTTTGGGTTCAAGGAAGGAAGGAAGGAGGGAGGGAGGGAGGGAGGGAGAGGGAGGTGGGGAGGGAGGAAGAGGGAAGGGAGGAAGGAAGGATATGGAAAAAAAAAAAGGGAAAGATAGTTAATTAGCCCGCCCTATTCCCAGCACTTAGAAAGCTGAGATAAGAAGACTGCTGGGAATTAGGGCTACATAGTAAGACCAGGCCTCAAAAATAAATATACAGGCATCTCCCTTTGCTCTCTGCTCTTTGCTGCTGCCATGAATGGATGCTCTCTGCCCTGTGTACTCTGCCTTGGATCCAGCTGAGCATGGACTGAAACCTCCTGTAACTGTGACCTAAAAAAACCTTTCCTTCCAGACAGAGAGACAGACAGACAGACAGAAGGAAAAAATTCCCCAAATCCCTGCTTTGTGCCCTACTTCTTACCTCAGCCTGAATCCTCCAGAAATCTGCCTCTTTTGAACTGTTCACCTCGCAATTAATAACAAGAATATCTGGGAGATGGCGGATGTTTCGAGTCTGAATCTGAGAAGACA
Organism: Myocastor coypus; assembly: GCA_004027025.1. Lineage (NCBI taxonomy): Eukaryota > Metazoa > Chordata > Mammalia > Rodentia > Myocastoridae > Myocastor > Myocastor coypus. The sequence continues at coordinate 16,352 of PVJA010038923.1, read as the reverse complement.
AAACACAGGTCTACATGGAAAGAAATCTGGACAGTAAGGAACAGTAAGAAGACTAACAGCTTGAGGCCCGCGCCTCAAACTGGGCTTTCTCTCCCTCCGTGTAGACCCCTGCTGGCTGAGGTGTGACCTTGGCTGAGCACCCGGTACGGTAGGATCGCACTCCAGAAGCACACCACTCACCGTGGGCTGGTACTTCTCACAGCTGTCACACCAGGCCTGGGTATTCTGCTCCAGGCAGATGCTGCGCCTTAGCACCTGAGCAAAGTCATAGTTCTTCCCAGTCTTATCTAGAGGGAAACTCAGTATTTCACCCTACACCCTACCATCACAATTTGCCCCCCAAAACCCTACCCTGCCATTACAAGGTATCCAGGGGGTCTTTCCAACCCAGGTTCAGGGTGTACCACAGTTGCTACCCTCAGGGTAGGAGAGTGTGAAAAGCAGAGTGGATGAGGTGCGCACGGTCTCGCTGCCACAGCGGCAGAGGCTGCAGTTCTCCATTTCACAGCTGAACAGCTGCCCAATTACAGAGTCCCCCGATGAGCAAAAGCTGCTAAGGGTGGGGAGGGGCAACGTGTGCACACTCAGGGAGCTGAAAGAGCCTGTAAGGCCCTGAGGACTAAACTGTCCCCCTCCATTCCCATACCTGCCTCCAGCACCTCGGTAAGCCTGGGGTACTTCCAGCTCCTGCATGTCCTGATGCAATTGGGTGAGAATGAAGCGGTTCCACCTCTGAATGAGCCTGGCCAGATTGCCCTTTCCTGAAGCTTCATCTGAGTCAGCCAGGATCAGCCCAAGGGCTGAAGCCTCAGGAATGGTACGGAAGGCCCGAAGAAAATTACTGCCCTGGAAAAGGTATGTGGATGGAAAGGCTTAGGTTCTCTTCTGTGGATGTTTACACAGCAATGTCCCTGCTTACTATTCTGTCCTTCTCCCTGCCTCTTCTGTCGTGTTTGAGGTCTGGGAACTGACCTGGCAAGGGTCACCACGAGAGAGATCCAGCATATGGAAGAGGAAGCCCAGCTCACAGGCCAGGCAGAACTCTTTTTGGCAAAGGTGGTTCTGGATTAGACAGCGAACGGGCTCCAGGAAATAGAGTACCTGGAAGGAAGAACAGGAGAACTGCTGCAGCCAACAAGAGGGAAGCGAAGAGGCGAGCTTCACTGAGCTATTAGAGAATGCAAAGGATGGATTCCACCAAAGCAGTGAGACTCACAGAGCTCTGCAGGTGTGGGGGCAATAAGGAATATTGGAGGAGTCCAAGGTAGAGTGGGCTTGGGTAAAGAAACCTGAAAAGAAGCTGGGATAGTGGTGCACACCAGTAATCCCAGCACTTGTGAGGCTGAGGCAGGAGGATTACCTAGGCTACATAGTGAATTCAAGGCCACACTTAACTATACAGCAATACCCTGTCTTCAACAAAAGTAAAAAGAAAACAAAAAAATGGAAACCTGGAAACTATAGAATAGGGGTTGAGGAGCAAAGGGCAAGAGAGGCAGTAGTCATGGGCAATAGTGGAAGGCCGGGCCCTTACCTGGATCATGCAGTTGCAGTAGGCATTGGGGATGTGGGGCTCTAATCCCGCAAACAGGGTCTTATTGTAGTGTTTGAAGTCGAAGTCTTCCAGCCCAAGCTTGGAATACTTGATAGTTACCTGAAATACAAAGTCTGAACCAATAAGGCTGACCTTACAGCCCCCTAGATGTTCCCAGGACTCCAGCCTTCCTGAAAGCCTCTCTCCTGGGTCCACAGTGCCAGGTCAAGGCTGCTTTTGGGCAACTGGTGCTAGAGATCAAGCCCAGCGCCTCATCCACACTGGCTCGGCGCACCATCACTGAGCTATACCTGTTGTCCTGGGGAAGGCTTCGTGACTGAGACCTTCACTTCTTCCTTACATGATAGCCTTCCCAGGCCACCTTTCCCCCATCCGCAGGCTCCCTGCCTTAGTGTCCCCCAGCACCTTTCGGTATTTCTTAGAAACCATGTGGAGATGTGGCTCTTCTTCCCGTCCTATTGGTGACTCAGTGACCTGGCTGAAGCTGTCAAATTCATTGTCCAATTCCTTTAGTCGGTAAGGAATCTAGGGTTTTTAAAAAAAAGAGGTAACTCTCTTGTATGATTTTTCTTTTTAAGTTTTTTTTTTTTTTTTTTTTTTTTTGCAGGACCGGGGTTCAAACTCACAACCTTACACTTGCCAGGCAGGCAGTTAGGCCATGGAGCTATCACGCCAGCTCCTCTACAAGGCCAGCCCCAAACTCACAGTATCCTCCTTCCTCAGCCACCAAAGTATGGGGATTACAGGCGCGCATCACACACCTAACTTTTGCGTGTCTTAATGGTTTTTAGTTCCCTTTTATCCAACACTGAAAAAGCCACTAAGCTAAGCCTTCTACTTTCATAGTGTTCTTTGCATCTTCTGCTTCCTGTTTCTTTCTTTCTTTCTTTTTTTTTTAAAGAATTTATTTAAAAAAAAAAGAATTTATTTAAAAAAAAAATAAAGAATGTATTTTGTTTTATTTTATTTTTTGTTTCAGAACTTTTGTTTATTTATTTATTTTTATGACCGGCTCAGCCTGCCCTGAGGGCAGGGCTGGCACAGCATGTGGTGCCGGGGATTGAACTGTGGTCCCTGCAGCCGCCTAAGCTTTCCTAAACAGGCACTTTAGACCACTGAGCCATCCTGCCGGGCCCCTTTTCTTTGTCTTTTTGAGACAGGGTCTCGCTATGCAGTTCAGGCTGGCCTTGAGCTCACTTTTATAGCCCAGGCTGGTCTCGAACTTGCACCAATCCTCCTGCCTCAGCCTCCTGAGTGCTGGGATTACAGGCATGTGCCACCATGCTCAGCCCTGATGTAGATAATATCTTACCTTTAAGTAGATACTAAACTTCCTAAGAGCAAGGGCCCATCTTGCATGTCTCTGAATCTTCCTTTATTTATTTTTTGTCTTTTTAAGATAGGGTCTCAGGGGACTGGAGATAGTTCTGCAGCACAAGTGAGTGCCTGGCAAGCGCAAGGTTGTGAGTTTGAACTCCAGTCCCACACACACACACAAAAAGACAGGATCTTGCTATGCAGTTCAGGCTGACCTTGACTCCCTTTTGTAGCCCAGGCTGGTCTTGAACTCACACCGATCCTCTTGTCTCAGCCTCCCAAGTGCTGTGATTACAGGTGTGTGCCACTACTCTTTACACTAAGCATAGTTTCTTCAATTTGGCTGGCCCCCAAAATCCCTACCAACTGTGTACAAAGTGTACAAAACAAAAGACCAAGGCCAGGCATGGTGGTGCACCATGTGTCTATAATACCAGACTTTGGGAGGATGAGGCTGGAGGATCATTTCAAGTTGGAGACCAGCCTAAGCTACATAGTAAGCTCAAGGCCAGCCTGAACTGCATAGGAAGACCCTGTCTCAAAAAGACAAAATCAGGGCTGGGGAGATAGTTCAGGAGCACAAGTGCCTGTGCGGCAAGTGAAAGGTCCTGTTCGATCCCCAGTTCCACAAAAAAAAAAAAAAAAAAAAAAAGAAGCACACCAGTGGCCTAGGGTGAGAGCCAACCCTTTACCCACTAAACATACCTGATTGCGCAGCCTGGTACGGGGGTTGGGTGCATAGCCAATAAAGCCCACTTTCTTCATGGTGCGTAGTATCTCTGCATCCACAGGTGGTGCTCGCCTATAATCCAGTTAAATTCTAGGGCTTCCACCTTTCCACTCCCCAGCCCCCAATAGTTTAAAAAAAAAAAAAGAAATACTGAAGGCAGACAAACATCAGGAGAGTGACAGAATGGACAGAATGATAACAGGGCTGGCAGAAAATTCTGGTATCTTGGCCCTTTTCCCCCTCCCTTCTTTAGGCCCAGAGGCTGAGTACAACCTGGGAGCTGGGGCGGAGTTGGCAGCAGGCCAATCAGAGAGGAGTGCATCCGTGGTGAGTGGAACAGGGATGAGAGAAAGAGGCAGCAGGTCTTGGCTCCAGTCCAAGGGAGGCAGTGAGTCCACGAGACAAGGCAAAGCAAATTCAGTCTCACGGGAGTAGGGGTTGAAGGAAGGCTCAGGGGAATCAGTCCAGAGGTGCACACAGCCCTCAGAATCCCCAAAGGCCAGGGCCTGCTTGCTGGCAGACACATCAAATGTCATTAGCAGAGGTCCCACAGGATTCACATGAAAGATATCTGCTGGGTTGGCCAGGCCTGTGGGCTCACAAAACTGGCATTGCCCTAGGAGGGAGGAAGAGGCCCACTGAGCCCCAGAAAGTGAAAGGGAGACAATCTTTTATGCTTTTTCTACTCTCTTCTGACATTAACGTAAGATGTACCCTTAATCCATGCCTAATGATAGAGAGAATGCCACCTGATACCTTCTCGTAAACCATAGGATGCTTTACTGCCCAGCAAAAGCCAAGTTTCAAGTTGGTTTGGCTATTTCATCTGTATTTTTTCCCTACATTCCTCACACCCAAGGAGAAAATGAAAGTGGTCATCTCTATAATCAAGCCTTTAAAACACTGGGAGGTTTCTACTTTCCCCTAAAAGAGGGCCTGGAGAGCATTCCTTCTGATGCCAAGTTCCCCTCTGCTTGATGACCTCTCCTCTCCAATCTTATAACCCCTTCATACCTGACTGGGAGATGATAGCAAGACGAGAAGTGTATGTGGGGATGAAACGCAGGAAGGCAGGGTCCACGTGAACCTGAAGTGGTGTGATGGCTCGCATCATTCGCAAGTCATACACCTTGAGGAATCGGTCGCAGGCCAGGCCAGTGAGGCGGCTGGAGAAGCCACAGGCAGCTAGCAGGTTTCCATGTACATCAAAATCCGATAGACTCCCTGAGAAGGCATCAAATTCATGCTCCACCTTGAAACTCCGGAGGTCTCGCAGGGAAACCTGAAGAAGGGATAACCCTGTTATCTGCCAATTCTTGCTAGGAAGAGTCTTGTCACCTACCTAACCCCTAAAGTGCCCACTTCAGGAACTAAGGCTCTAGGATATGGACAATTAGAGCAAAGGCAAAAAAAAAGAAACGAAGAGCTGGGACTCCCAAAAGAACTCTTTACCCTTTTTCCTCCTAGATACCTAGTTCCAGAAAACATCAGGATACAAGATAATTTCACAGTATAACATAACTAAGTAGGAAGTGAAATCATTCCTCTCTCTCAGGGCAAGCCAAATAGTTCAGCAGATTAAAGTTCCTGGGAGCTGGGGAGATAGCTCAGTAGAATATAAACACTTGCCTGGCAAGCACAAGGGCCTGCATTCAATTCCTGATTCCGCAAAAACAAATGAAAGCTCCTGGCCAGGCATGGTGGTGCAAGCCTGTAATCCCAGCACTTGGGAGGCTGAGGTAGGAGGGTTGATGTGAGTTTGAGACCATGCTGCACTATAAAAGTGAGTTCAAGGACAGTCTGGACTGCACAGCAAAATCCTGTCTAAAAAAAAAAAAAAAAAGCTCCTGCTTTGGCAGACGCAGCTGGTTTGATCCTTGGTGTGCTGTGCTAGCCCTGCTCCCAGGGTGCACTGAGACAGAGATTTGAGACTAGGTGTGGTGGCACGCGCCTGTAATCCCAGCTCTTTGGGAGACTGAGCAAAGGTGGATCACTATGAGTCTGATCCATGTAGTGTGACCCTGTAGACCTTTACTAAAAAATACCAAAAAACAAACAAGCAAAAAAACAAAACAAAACACCAGAAAGAAAGAAAGAAAGCATTCCTTTCATCCTTCATTTCTAACCCAAGTAGGAAAAGCGCATCTCAACCAGGTGTCTAATCCAACAGGGCCTGTGGCAGGAAAACAAATGGACCCTGGTCACCTTGCCAGATGTGTGGCCACAGAAGAAGAAGCGATTTGTCTGTCTCATGATGGTGACTCCAGGTGTCTCAACTGCATACTGGAGAAAAAAGGGGGAGAAACCAGTGAAAAAAATGACACCCTAAAGGCCACAGGAACAGAAATGTCATCCCCAATCAAGCACATTTCCAGCCTGAGCACTTGGCCTGCCTCCCTACAACACCCCAGGCCCTGCAGGGCTCTTTCTTGGACCTGGCCCAGGTGTGTACCTTTTGAGTCTCCTGGACAGTGGTCAGATCAATCTCCAATATGTGGTTCTGCAGACCACCCACAAGTAGTGTGCTGCTGTCAGTCAGCAGAAGACTGTGCATATCCTCACTCTCATCCAGCCTGTGAGAAAGAATACAGACCAACAGGCCAGGGACTTACCAACTGCCAATCCCTTTACCTTCCCACACCACGAGTTTCCCTCTTTTGTGGTGTAGAACTGGAAAGCTACTCACAAGTAATCAAATATAATGAGTCCTCCACGAGCCATATACTTGAGGTTGTTCTTTGTGAGGAAAAGGATACCACTCTCCAGGCTCTGGATCTGGCGAATGTCATCACTGCCATTGACCTGAAAGGATGAGTAACGCTCCAAGGCTGGGCCAAAGAATGAAGTGGCATGGCCCTGCAAGAGACATGGACAACGAAGACATCCTGAGTGGAGGGGTAAGGCAATTCCAGACACAGAATTAAGAGCTGCCTAGCCTTCTTCTCTTTGTATTTCTTTTTTTTTTTTTTTTTTTGCCTTTTTGAGACAGGGTCTCACTATGCAGTTCAGGCTGGCCTTGAGCTCACTTTTGTAGCTCAAGCTGGTCTCAAACTCACACTGATCTTCCTGCCTCAGCCTCCCAAGTTCTGGGATTACAGGCATGAGCCACCACGCCCGGCTTCTCTTTGTATTTCTGACTAGGAGCAACTGAATATATGCCTGGGATCAGTCGGGTTTTTTTTAAAGAAATTTTTATTTTATTTATTTATTTTTTTCTTGTTTCAGAACTTTTGTTTATTCACTCATTTTTATGGCCGGCTCAGTCCATCCCGAGGGCAGGGCTGACACAGCATGTGGTGCCGGGGATTGAACCGTGGTCCCTGAAGCCGCCCAAGCTTTCCCAAGCAGGAGCTTTAGACCACTGAGCCATCCCGCCGGGCCCGACCAGTCGGTTTTAACTGAGAAAAGATAGTAACACTGTGCCACATGAATGGATTACCGTGTACTTTTGGGACTCTTACTTCATTTTATGCTCAAAATGGTCTGATGAACAGGCAATAGCTCAGCTGATTACAGATGTTTTCAGAAGGCCAGTGACTAGGTTCAATCCTCTGCTGAGCACCTAGCCTTTTTTTTTTTTTTTTTCCTTCTGTACTGGGGACTTAACCTAGGTCCTTAATGTATGCTAGACAAATGCTCTATAAGTGAACAACACCCTTAAAACTCCTTCTTTATTAATTTTGAGACTGGCTCTTACTGATTTTCCCAAAACTGCTATCTAATTTGAAATCCAGGTACCTGTGATTACAGGCAAACACCACCACACCTGACTATATTTTTTCTTGGCACCAAGGTTCAGCTCAACTGGCTTTCTTACAGTTTTGTTTTGTATTGGTCTTCCAAGAAAGTTTTGCTATGTAGCTCAGGCTGACCTTGAAGTTATAGTCAACATAGCCTAAGCTGACCTGACTTCCAAGTCCTACGATTGATTTCAGGAATGCGCCACCACGAAGTCCACAGTCAGGTCTTAATCTCTATCAGCCATGTAGAAAATGAGTAATGTGGATCATAGGCTGGAATGGAGAACGTAAAACTCATTCTGACTTTGCCTTCTGTGATGTTGTTCACTCCTGGCTTCTTTTCTGATTCTTAATTCATAGCTTTGCCTTGCATGCTCCCTTTTTTCCCACCACTCTTGAAACATGGCTATGCTAAACCTACTATCTTCTCATCCCACTTGTCTTCCTCAGTAATCTCATCCATCCCTAAGGTTTTAACTAACTATCCTGAAGCTAAAGAGCACTTATTACCTTCTCTGATTTATATCACTTATGCAGCCAAATAATTATTAAACATCTCTTTTGCCAAGTGTGCTAATGCATGCCTGTAATCCTGGCACTCTGAGATGCTGAAACAGGAGGATTGTAAATCAAGCCTAATCTAGACAACTTAACAAGTTAGTGAGACCATGTCAAACAAAGAACGAATAGGGCTGGGACGGCAAGATGGTTTAGTGATCTAAAGCGCCTACTTAGGAAAGCTTAGGCAACGACAGGGACCATGGTTTGATCCCCGGCACCACAAGCTGCGCCAGCCCCACCCCCAGGGCAGGCTGAGCCAGCCATAATATAAAAAATTTTTAAAAAGACAAAATATTTTAAAAAGCCCTGGATTCAATCTGCAATATAAAAAGGAAATCTCTCCACAGATATCCCATAAGAACCTCAAACACATTATATCATAAATTTGCCATTTGTACTCTCATTTCTTTTTATTCTTTAGGATACCATGATATGATCTACCAAGTTGACCAAGACATTTTTCTAAGTCCTGTTTATTTTCCAAACCTGCTTGCATACTCATCTCTATAGTGCTTCATTTAGGCCTTTATTTTATGCACCATTACAGTAGCCTGCAAACTTTGAATACTGTATCATGGTCTTTAAATCAAAATCTATATTGCTATGTCTAAAATACATGTAGGGGGGCTGGCAGGATAGCTCAGTGGACTAAAGCGCATGCTTAGGAAAGCTTAGGCGGCAGCAGGGACCACAGTTCGATCCCTGGCACTACATGCTGCACCAGCCTCACCCCCCAGGGCAGGCTGAGCCAGCCATAAAAAAATAAATAAATAAATAAATAAATAAATAAAATAAAAGAACTTAAAAAAAAAATACATCTAGGGGCTGGGTGTGGTGGCACACGCCTGTAATACCAGCAATCGGGAGGCTGAGGCAGGAAGGTCGGTGTGAGTTGGAGACCAGCCTGGGCTACAAAAGTGAGCTCAAAGCCAGTCTGAACTGCCTAGTGAGACCCTGTCTCAAAAAGACAAAAAAATAAAATAAAATAAAACACATCTAGGGCCAGGCGTGGTGGTGCACACCTATAATTCCAGCACTTAGGAGGCTGAGGCAGGAGGATCAGTGTGAGTTTGAGACCAGCCTGGGCTACAAAAGTGAGCTCAAGGCCAGCCTCAACTGCATAGTGAGATCCGGTCTCAAAAAGACCAAAAAAAAAAAAAAAAAAAAAAAAAAAAAAAAGTTTCAATGTCTTTTTTTTTTGTTTATTAAAGGCTTAAAAAAAAAAACCTTTATGTATGTATTTATTTATGTTATGATCGGCTCAGCCTGCCCTAGGGTGGGGCTGCCACAACATGTGGTGTTAGGGATCGAACCCAGGCCCTTCCGGGCCTAGGCCTGCCTAAGCAGGTGCTTTAGATTGCTATCTCGCTGGCCCTGTTTTCTTTTTTGCTGTTGGTTTTTAGGTAAGGTTTCACTATATAATTAAGCTAGTCTTGAACTATGTTGCCCAGGCTGGCCTTGAACTAAGTGATCCTCCTGCCTCAGTATTGTGAGTGCTAGGATTACAGCCGTGTACCACCATAGTTAGCTCCTTATTGCTATGTCTTTTTTCTCTTCACTGTCATGTAAACTACATGAAGACAAAAATAGTTTGGTTTGGGCTTTATTTGGTTCAGGACACTAAACCCAAGACCTTGGGCATCCTAGGCAGGAACTCTAAAAAGCTATATCTCTAAATCTTTTTTTTATTTTCAAACAGAGTATTGTTAAGTTGCCCAGGCTGACCTTGAACTTGCAATTTTTATGCTTTAGCCTGCAAAGCAGCTGTTAATACAAGACTGCACCACCACACCCAGCTAAAGATTATGTCTGATTCACTGTGTTCTCTTTCCCTAACAATAGACACAACCTATTTAACAAATGAATGTGATAAATACAGCAAAAGCATTCCTTTTTTTTTTTTTTTTCTGGCTTTTTGAGACAGGGTCTCACTATGCAGTTCATGTGAGCTCACTTTTGTAGCCCAGGCTGGTCTTGAACTCACACTGATCCTCCTGCCTCAGCCTCCCAAGTGCTGGGATTACATGCCTATGCCACCATGCCCAGTTGCATGCCTTCTAATGGAAATGTAGCTCACACTCTATGAAAGGTAAACAGTAAATCAAGGTCACCATACAATTTCTTAAAACAATAACAAAAAACTTTGATTTCTTTCTTTCTTTTTTTTTTTCTGGAACTAGGGATCGACTGAACTCAGGACCCTGTGCTTGCCAGACAAGTGCTTATTCCACTGAGCTATCTCCCCAGCCCAAAAACTTTGGTTTCACAGCACATTGATAATATACATTTTTATTTTTATTTATTTATTTATTTAATTTTATTTATTTATTTATTTTTTTTTGTCTTTTTGAGACAGGGTCTCGCTATGCAGTTGAGGCTGGTCCTGAGCTCACTTTTGTAGCCCAGGCTGGTCTCAAACTCGCACCAATCCTCCTGCCTCAGCCTCCCGAGTGCTGGGATTACAGGCGTGAGCCACCACGTCCGGCTTATTTATTTTAAATGATTTTTTTTTTTTTTTTTTTTTTTTTAACAGCCAGCTCAGCCTGCCCTGGGGGCACGGCTGGTGCAGCATATGGTGCTGAGGATTGAACCTCGGTCCCTGTGGCAGCCTAAGCTTTCTTAGCAGGCACCTTAGACCACTGAGCCATCCCACCAGCCCCACATTTTTAAAAATTAGCATTAATAGGGCTAGCCAGACAGTTCAGATTAAAATGTCTAAGGCAGACTGGGTGTTCAGGGTTCCATCTCCGGTGTGCCATGCTGCCCACCCCCAGGGCACCCTGTAACAGCAAGTGAGACTGGGTGTGGGAGCCTGGGCCTGCAATCCCAGTTTGGGAGGCTGAAAAATAGGAAGGATCGCTACAAGTCTGACCTGTATAGTGAGACCCTATAGACCCTTCACTAAATACATTAAAAGAAAATTAAATTAACGTCAATAAGTGCTTTCAGACAGATGAGAAGACAAAATGGTTTCATGTAATATATGCAGAAATTGTCATTTAAACATTCTGTAATTATAAAAATAGACAACAGGAGCAGCATTAAAGATTGGATTGGATCATTAAAGGCTAAATGATGGGCAATGAAAACATGAGATGGAACAGTGGCATGAGTGGATCACCTGAAAATTAATAACCCTATGTAACAACTCTGGAGTAAGCACTCCCCTGTTCTTCCTCCAGCTTCCCCTTGGTTTGACAAGAGACAGGATAATTTTCGTAACTTCAACTTAATTCTAAATTACTGCAAAGCAGCCATTGCTGGTCAAATATGCTCTTTTAAAACCCACTACGGCATGTGGTTCTTACCCCATGGCTCCCCACCCACAGCATCTCCTCGTGCGAGTCAAAGTGGGAGACAGTCACTGGCACACCCACTTCAGCCACCACGCTGTGCAATTCAGAGTAGACACCTTCCATTATGTGCACTGATTCCTGGACAGGAAGAGCCTCCAAGGCCACTCCCTCTGGGTCCAGATCCACATTCTGTAGCAGACTTGGGTTCAGGTGGGCATCCAGGACAGGGTCTAGGGCAGAATGCATGGTTGGGGCATACTCTGCCAGTCCAGGGTCCAGACCCTCAAAGTTCATGGTGATGATATGATGGCAGCTGTGTCACACAGTCCCTGTGGAGGATACCTGACCCAGCCTCTGGTGAAACAGCACCACTGGACCTAGTAAGGACATCCTCCTGGCCTGCAAGGGGAAAGAGGTAGCTGAGTCAGGGGTGCCCAGGTACTGGAACTTAGTGTCTTCTAGATTATGTGGGTAGGAGGGCAAGGAGGCAAGCAAAAGGGATAGCACTGTTAGGCAGAGGCTAAAGTAGCCAGGAGAAGTCAGCCAGAATGGTGAAGGTCGTCCTCTACTCTCCTCCTCGACCCTCTGTACTTCCTATCACCCCACGATCCTAATCCTTAACTTCCCTTTCTTCTCCTTCAGACATGCTCACTTGCCTAATTTAGCCCTGAACCATCAGATGAAGGGATAGTTTTTTCGGGGACAGGAGGGTTGCAATTAGGTCTAAGATGCTTGTTTCTTAGAATTGGGGACAGTGAGGGGAACAAGATCCCCAGAATCTTCTGCAATAGCTACCCAGGTTTCTCTAGGGGGATAAATAAGAATGGACAGATACCCACAATTGTGGCAGGAGTTAAGGGAAGGTGATGGAAACGGACAGCTACCCAGAATTCTCTGGGGGAACCAGAGAAATTGGTACCCAGAATTCTCCCCCAGTGACGGAGAGGGGTGAAGACTAGGGTCAGATGTGTTCTGGGGTGCTCACGGGGAATGGGTCATTACCAAGATTTCTCCATGGCGGATATTTTGGAGCGCGTGGAATTAAAACGAGTAGGGGGAGAGAAAACGCCGTCAGCTCCGCGGGAATTCCCAGTTTCCCCAGTTCTACCCCGCGCCTCTAACTCACCTAACCTAGGGCGGGATGGGCGGCATATTTGCTAATAGCCGCTTCCAATCAGGAAGGGCTTGGGGACATTTAAACCAATCAGAAGGAGGAAGATAAGACAGCTTCCGGAAGAAGGCGTGTGACGCCAGGGTTAGGCAAAAAACAAGGTTACGGGCCCCCAGCGGGGACAAACTGGGGCGGATGCGTGCCGGTTTCGTGATGTTGAAAAGTAAACCCTTGACGTTTAAACTTTTTAGACAAAACAAGCCCGAAAGTTGAAAATTGGACTTCTAGGGTCTCTGTAACTTGAGAAACTAGATTGAGGAGCACATAGGACAAAGCACTGAGTGTCCGCTGCAGGGTATTCCCAGCCTGGTCTAGTCCACCCCCTCTCCAGGGGCTCCTGTGAGCCCGCCACGTATGACCCTGTGCCCCCGAAACTCGAGGGCATTTCCTATGATTTCTAGGTACAGGCGAGAAAAAGGAAGCGGGAGCCCGACTTCTGACTTGGTCCAAGTGACCACATTTTCTACGGTTCTAAAGGCATCCAACTGAAATTCCCATCTATGGTTTTTGGGTCCCGAGAGCCGCCCACCTCCCCATTAATATTCCTAGGGAACAAGAGCCTCCCAACTACGAAATTCCCCTAGTTGGTGGAGCTGGACGTTATCTCTCGGGGGGAAGAATACAGCAAATTGGGCAAATTGGGACATTTGGTAAGGATATGCCATTTTCAGTTACTCTGGATTCCCCACCCTACACCACCCGCCATACAGAGATCTGAATCCAGGGCCTTCGCGCTACTTCCTCGGACCCCATTGTTACTTTTTAATTTTGAGACAGGGTCTTACTAAGTGTAAAAATATAGATATGAGACAAAAGTCTAATATCCCAAAGGAGCAAGGAGCAATAAACAGAGCCTAAGGAGAATCGTTGTCTCTCACTTGTAAATCCCAGCAAGCTGGGATTTGAGGCTGCAGAGAACAGCTTCTCCTTATGACTCCCTGTTCTTTGAACTCTTGCTTGGGATGTTATTAGTTAGTATCTGTGTAAACCTAGTGTTAGGCAAATGACGGAAGTCAGTAGAGATAATAGTTTGTGTTAGGGCTAGCAAGATAGCTCAGCGGTCTAAAGCAACTACTTAGGCAGCCACAGGGACTACAGGTTCAATCCCCGGCACCACATGCTGCGCCAACCCCCCCCCCCCCAGGGCAGGCCGAGCCTGCCATAACATAAAGCTTATAATAAAAAAAAATAGTTTGTGTTCACCAAAGTAACTATGTACATTCCTTAGCCTATCTTTAGCCCTCAATAAATGTGAGATATTTCTAAGGCTCTGGCTCACTTGGAGAGAGACTAATCTCAGTGAGTCTGAAGCTGTATTCATTAGGTCCTCTCGTCGTTTCTTTCGGCACCAACTCATAACATACAACACTAAGTCACTGAATTGCCCAGGCTGATTTCAAATTTAAGATCCTTCCTCTAGGGCGGATGAGATATCTCCATGGACTCTGCATCTGTCCCAACCTGGGCTTTCTGAGCGAGCCATGGAGAGGAGTTGTGAAATGTCTTGGGGTACCTTAGTTCAGCTGGCATTACTGTTTCTAAAGGCCTACCTCAAGGGGCTCCCATCAAAGAAATTCTCCAGAAGTTGGTTGTTTGAAGCACTGAGCTTAGACATAAGCACTGAGCTACATTCCTAACCTCTTTTCAGTCTTTTTAGACAGTCTGCCTAACTTTCAGATTTCCCAGGCTAGGATTGAACTTGTGACCCTTCTGCCTCAGCTTCCCAGAATGCTGGGGATTACATGAGCAAACCACCTAATCAATTTAGGATATGGTTTTAAAGTATTTTTCTGGGCTGGGATATATTCAGTAGTAGAGTGTTTGCCTGTAATCCGAGCACTTGGGGGGCTGAGGCAGGAGGATCAGTGCAAGTTCGAGACCAGCCTAGGCTACAAAAGTGAGCTTGAGACCCTGTCTCAAAAAGACAAAAAAAAAAAAAAAAAAAAAAAAAAAAAAAAAAAAAAAAAAAGTAGACTGCTTGCCTAGTGTGAGAGAGGTCCTGTATTCCATCTCCAGCACCACTATATATAAAAAGCAATTAAAGCATTTCTCTCAAGAAAAGGTGGTAGATTTTTTTTTTTTTTTGTCTTTTTGAGACAGGGTCTTGCTATGCAGCTCAGGCTGGCCTTGAGCTCACTTTCGCAGCCCAGGCTGGTCTCGAACTCGCACCGATCCTCCTGCCTCAGCCTCCCAAGTGCTGGGATTACAGGTGTGTGCCACCATACCCAGCTAAGGTGGTAGATTTTTATAAAATGAAGCAAGGATTGGGAATGTCAGTTCAGTGATTAAGTACTTGCACAGCATGCACAGGCCCTGGGTTCAATTCCTAACACATGTGCATGTGCCCACACACACACACACACACACACACACACACACACACACACACACACACATCCAAGAATTTAGATTTCCAGGACTCACTGGTCTTGGTGACACACATCTATAATCACAGTGGACAAGAGGACCACTGGGAGTTGAGACCAGCTTGGGCTACAAAGAGAGCTCAAGGTGAGCCTGAACTGCATAGTGAGATCCTGTTTCAAAAAGACCAAAAGTAGCCGAGCATGGTGGTGCACGCCTGTAATCCCAGCACTCAGGAGGCTGAGGCAGGAGGATCAGTGCGAGCTCGAGACCAGCCTGGGCTACAAAAGTGAGCTCAAGGCCAGCCTGCACAGTGAGACCCTGTCTCAAAAAGACAAAAAAAAAAAAAAAAAAAAAAAAAAAAAAAAAAAAAAAAAAAAAAAAAAAAAAAAAAAAAAAAAAAAAAAAAAAAAAAAAAAAAAAAAAAAAAAAAAAAAAAAAAAAAAAAAAAAAAAAGACCAAAAGAGAATAAAAAGAAAAGAAAGAAATAGATTTCCAGGACTCAAAGGAGTCCTAGACTCAGAGTTATTACATCAAGAGAAAAGCACCTTAACTTAGAATCCTTCAAGCTGAGGAGGATGTGGTGGTGCATAACTGTAATCCCAACACTCAGAAGGCTGAGGCATGAGGATTGTGAGCTTGAAGCAATCTGGGCTACAAAATGAGCTTAAGGTCGGCCTGAACTACTGGTCTTGTAGTGAAACCCTGTTTCAAAAATTTAAAAAAGGGCTATGGAGATAGCTTAGTGATCTAAAAGCCTTCCTGACAAGCACAAGGACCTGGATACGATCCCTGGTACCAGCCCCAGAATCTTAGGTGTGGCGGTGCACACCATTAGTTCCAGTAGGGGGAAGCGGAGATGGAAGGATCACTGAGTCCAGGCTGTGTACTAACATTCTGTACCAAATAAATAAATAAAAGACAGGTCCTTATGATACAGGGAGAAAAACTGATCCTGGATAGATGATCTCCAAAATGATATTGGGGAAAATGATCTCCCAACCTATAAAGTACCTAGGATGAGTTTATGTTCTCTAAAACCAAAGAATGAATTTTAGGAACAAATGTAGGTTATGAAAAGAATAGATTTTATTAGGGAGAAGAAATCTTCTGTCTAAGAAAGGAGCAGAAGGGGGGCTCCCAAGCTGGTTGTCCCCAGGAAGTCTTCCAGGGACTTTTATAAAGGAAAACCATGTGGTGAGGTGTGTCTAAGGTGATGGAGAACATGGGAGCTCGGGCCGGTGAGGTAGCTCAGCAGTCTAAAGTGCCCACTTAGGCAAGCTTTGGCAACCACAGAGACCTTGGTTCAATCCCCTGCACCACATCCTGTGTCAGCCCCACCCCCAGGGCAGGCTTAGCTGGCCATAACATAAATAAATAAAAGTTAAAAAAAAAAAAAAAGAACATGGGAACTGACTTAGGTGGGCATGAGGTACAACAAAACTATGGTTAACCAATGAGATTACAGCACCATTGCTTAGGTGAAGTAGAGTAAATCTAGTACCAAACCAAATGGGGAAAACAGTCACATAGCAAGCAAGTAAGAATACTGAACAGTCTCTCCTGGTCGGGCTTGGGCTAGTGACTCTTTTAGGCTCTTTCAAGATGATTGATACTT
>PVJA010038922.1:8728-19574 GCA_004027025.1 Myocastor coypus | reverse complement strand
TCCTCCCCTGTCCTCTCCTGTCCTCTCTTGTCCTCCCCTTCCTTCCCCTCCTCTTCCCTCCCTTTCCCCGTTTTTTGGGTACATGTGCAGTGCATAATGTTTACATTTTAAATGTTTTTGTTCTAATTCTGGTTGAATATGAGATTGTTACATAGGAGAAACTATAACATCCAGTTTAAGTGCATGTTTGATACCAGAATTCAAAGGTATATGGAGTTGTCCTGTGTTCTTTTTTAGATGAAGGTTCTAGGTCATGTATCTTTAAAAATATTTAAATTTACTAGGTATAATGAAATCAACTTTTTTTTTTTTGAGATCAAGTTTTGCTATGCAGTTCACACTGGCTTTAGAGTTAGCCTGGGCTGTCCTGGAACTCACAGCAGTCCTTCTGTCACAGCCTCTTGTGTGCTAGGATTACAGGGGTGTGTGCTACCATGCCCAGCTGGAAATCTCAACTTTTTCTTAATCAGAAAAGTATTACAATGGTGATAAAATTTCTGTGACAGTTTTCAGTTGTCTGTAGACTGTTATAACATGCAAATAAAATTTTATGACTTATACATTTCTTGATTAAAATAAGTAACAATTCTTTTGTCAGGAAGTAGCTGTTTTTGTCTTTGATAAAAAGCTGATTGACAAATATCAAAAATTTGAAAAGGATCAAATCATCGATTCTCTAAAACGAGGAGTCCAGCAATTAACTCGGCTCCGACACCCTCGACTTCTTACTGTACAGCATCCTTTAGAAGAATCAAGGTAAACTTTTATAGAAACCTGTGTATGACTTCTGAAAGAAAAATGACTTTATATTTGAAGTCTGTTTCAGATACCTAGTGGATAATTTCCCTAACATTTATTTGCATTGTCTGTGTATTTGTTGCTTTGGAAATCTTATGAGGCCTTCCCATTTGCTGTGCATGTGTGTGTCAGTGCCTGCCTACTGCGTATCAGTGCCTGCCTACTGTGTCAGCAGTAGAGTAGCAACGCAGAAGATGGAAGAGAAGGGCAGAGTGCAGTCATTGCTGGAAAGTGGCTGTCTTTGCTACTTTGCCAGAATTTGCCCCTTTATTGTTGATTCATTAAGGACTGATTTTATGTTTGTAGCAAGTGCTGTTTTAGACAATTTTAGCTTTACTGTACTCACCATGTTAGGCCACAGTGCTCAGTTTACTATGTATTTTCCTTGAGGAAGAGCTTAGGAAATATTGCTGAGAATGACTGGAAAGTGAAATTTGTGTCATTTTGACCAGAGCATCAGGCTGTGGTGCCTTAGTAACTTTGCAGTCCTTTTTCACATTATTTATAACATCTGATTTGTTTCTTCTTTTTAGCAGATTGTATTCCCCTGTCAGTTTAGAAGATCGTAATGAAGTGGCTTGCCATGTGTGTCTGTGGTCGTTAGGATTTTAATGATGAGGCGCAGGCCATGGGAGGACACAGCTGGCAAATTCCATGTTTCTAGTTCCCTTTGGCCAACATAGCTTTGCTTTATTTTATCTTCTGTTTGGAATCTTCAGTAACCCCCTTCTCTCCTTTTTATCAATCTGAAGGAAAAAGTATGAACATGTAGCGTATGAGAAACTATGTGGAGCGCTTTATATTGTTTAGCTTAGTTAGTTCTCACAGTTACAATACAGTAGAGATAAACTGTATTGCTGTGACGGGCAAAATGAAATCATTCATTAGTCTGATTGCTGAGCTCATCTTTTTGTTTCTTTCCCCTTACGTCGACTCTGCCATCTGATAGACTCACAGACATGCTCTGCTGTCTCTTATTATAAAAATACTGCAGCTGTTTTAACTAACATTTCTTATAACTCATACTTACATTTAACTTTTTAAGGGGAGAAGACTTACACTTTCCTCTGTTCTTAAAGGTTCTTTTGTAGTGATTTAAACATCATAGAGCTCAGAATTCATTGGTGATCAGGAACAGGGACAAATCAGAGACTATGAATTTTTAATTATTAGCTTGTAAACATTATAGTAGCATTAATATACAGTAAATTGGAACACTGTAGGAAAGGGAAAATAACTTCTGGTTTTTAAGGAAATCTGAAAGAGTAATCCCAGTGAAAGTTCAGAGTTATAATGTATCTGGATATAACCTAGTGGCTATAATTGAAACCAAGAAGAAAAATGAATTTTTGAGGACGTAAGTGAAATAGCAGCTTACTGAGGGAAGAACATTGAAACACAGCAGGAGAAAAAGCCAGACAAAGCAGAAGAGATTGTTGTCACTGGCAGTTGAAAACCTGGCAGCATGTCATGCAAGCCAGAAGATGGAGGAAAGGACCCACTAACACTGGGAATCACAGAATAGAAAGGACCAAAAAGAGTTCATTACATTTGACTAGTGCAGAAATTGTTAGTGACATTTGATAATTTTAGTAGATGACAGTTGAAGCTAGAAAATGTGAAGGAAGCCAATGGTGATGATGTATGAGTAAAGTCTTAAGAGTAGCAGCTAAAAGGAGGATGACTGAAGTATTCGTAATGTACTGCAAAGAGTTCTAGCAAAGTGAGGTCATTCATTCATGTTAAGTGAACTGTATTTATTTATTTATTTTTTTAAGTAGAAAGTGGCGGGGCCCGGCAGGATGGCTCAGTGGTCTAAAGCGCCTGCTTGGGAGAGCTTGGGCGGCTTCAGGGACCGCGGTTCGATCCCCGGCACCACATGCTGCGCCAGCCCTGCCCTCGGGGTGGGCTGAGCCGGCCATAAAAATGAGTGAATAAACAAAGGTTCTGAAACAAGAAAAAAAAAAAAAAAAAATTAAATAAGTAGAAAGTGGCAGCTAGGTAGCCGTTAGGTAAAGGGTGCTATGAAATAGAGAATTAAATAAAAGGACTATGAATAAATGTTCTTGAATGTTGAAAAATAATGACACAAGCTTATAGTATGGTTTGTAACTTTATAAAAAAAAAAAAACCTGTGGTAGTCATTTGCCTAGTAAAGGACAGCACATGTTTATTGTTGATGCGGTTTGGAGGAAAGGAAGGAAACTATGATTCAAGTTAGTGGTCCTTGCATGGTATAGTCTTCTGCAGTGATAATGGACATGAATAGACATAAAAGTGTGAATGAGACCTTAGCACTTGAAAGACAGTCATGGGTTTGGTTTTCATTTTAACTTTTTGTGGCAGGGTCTTAGTATGCAGTTCAGGCTGGCCTTGACCTAGCTCACTTTGTAGCCCAGGCTGATCTCAAACTCATAATTCTCCTGCCTCAGCCTCCTGAGTGCTGAGATTACAGGTATGCATTACCATGCCTGGCTAGAATCATGGATTTTGTTGTCACCAAAGATGATTTTTGGGTAGAAATACAGTGGAACAAAATAAGAGTTCTGAAATAGCTGAAATAGTGGAAGAGTTATTTGAGCAACTTTCCCTTCAGTACAGTTTAAGGAAAGAAGGCCTAGTATCCACTGTGTTAGTGAGTTGAATGCTGGGAGTAGCAAACCGGTAGTGGCCTTCCTAGGACAGTGTGACCCTTTCCCTCCTTCAACCTAGGCAGTGCGGTATCTTTCTCATACACAGTAAGCTTTTGCTTCTGCTTTCACTTGAGAAATGGGTTCAAGGCAGAAGAGAAGTTATTAAAGCTTTTTAGACTCATAAAACAATTAAGTGAATAACCTAAGATGTTAGAGCATGAGGTATAAATGCTTGGCAGTGCAGCAGTGGGAAGCATTATTAAGTGTGTACCCCAGATACTTTGCTGTGTACTTCATGTGATTTTATACTTTGATGCTCAGAGTACCCTTCCAAATTGTCTTAGTTACTCTACTCTTGTTGCTGGGACAAATACCTGACACCCAAAATGAAATAAGGAAAGGTTTATTTAGCTCACAGTTACTGGAGGTTTCAGTCCTTACTTGGCTGGATCCAAGGCAGAGACACAATGCAGAGGCCAGCAGTTCATGGCAGCGGAATAGCAACAAAATGGTGACAGAGGCAACTGACCAATCAGGGCAGTAGAACAACAGTTCAAGTCTGTCTCTCTGTCTCTCTTTTAATTCCATCAGGCTCTCTGCCATAGTCTATCCACCTCAGGCCACACCTACAATTCCCAGAAGTACTCAGACCCATAATCTCATC
The DNA here is from genome assembly GCA_004027025.1 of Myocastor coypus. NCBI lineage: Eukaryota > Metazoa > Chordata > Mammalia > Rodentia > Myocastoridae > Myocastor > Myocastor coypus. Next base: position 15,479 of record PVJA010038922.1, on the reverse strand, counting down.
AGTACTAAAACACATAATCCCAGTGGATCATGAGTCAATTCTCAAACTCTAGAAGTCTCCACCTCATGATTGCATGAGGCTTTGGGGGGACAACTAGACATAAATCATGACACAGGTGCACCTGTTACCACCATTTTCATGGCAGAGTGGGCATAGAGATCTGGTGTCTAGTGTCACCCAGCCAGCGGACAGAAATACTGGAGCTAGAAGTCAGACATCTCTTTGTCTTCAGAGCCAGAGCTCTTGGTTACTACTGTATATGTCTATTGAATATCAATATATAATGTTTTCTGAATTTGTTAATCTTATATATTAAAATGCAGTGATTTAAAAAAAATAAAATTGATAACACCATTTAAAATGATACAAGAATAGATAAAAGTGAGGATGCTGTGATTGAAGCATGAGTTGAGGAGTATAGAGGCGTTTTCTTTGCTGCTTGTTCCTCATGATGCAGCTGTAGGCATTGTGCAAGTTCCTTTGAGCATATCCTGAAAATTAAAGCTTTAAGAAGGAAATCAAAGGTATAATGTTAAAATATTTTATGCTCATTCAGTAGCTTCCCATAGACAATATCAATATTTGAGAAATCACAATTGAAATATTTTATCTGACTTTTTTTAAAAAAAATTTATTTATTTATATTATGGCCTGCTCAGCCTGCCCTGGGGGTGGGGCTGGTGCAACATGTGGTGCCAGGGATCAAACCTCGGTCCCCGTGGTTGCCTAAGCAGGCGCTTTAGACTGCTGAGCCATCTCGCCGGCCCTTATCCTGACTTCTTAAGTTTCAAAGAATATATAAAAACTGCGACACTTGGTTTTAAATGATTGTATAATATATGTACTGTGATTCTTACATTCCTGACTTTGTTGTGTGAAGTGCAGTATGCTGAAATTGACAAATTTAAAAGTCTCCCTTACTGATAGTATGGTAGGACTTCTCGCTATCTTACAGATATTTGATTTTGACTATGTATAAAAATAATGCTAATGACCCTTACCTTTTTAAAACAGGGATTGCTTGGCATTTTGTACAGAACCAGTTTTTGCGAGTTTAGCCAACGTTCTTGGTAACTGGGAGAATCTGCCTTCACCTGTGTCTCCAGACATTAAGGATTTTAAACTTTATGATGTAGAAACTAAATATGGTTTGCTTCAGGTATGTATTTGTGTTTCACATGTAAAGTAATTTTCTGTTAATTTTTTTTCCTGACTACTTCAAACTTTTCCTTGTAAGCTGGTTTGTATAAATGTTTGAAAATTCAAACTCTCAGTAGCTGGAGGAGAGACATGGTATAGGTAGAGAAAACTACAGGTCTGAAGTTTATAAGCCAGGATCATGCACGATGGGCAGGGAATAGTGACAGCCATGCTGTGCTAGCAAGGAAGAAACAAGACCAGCACAGGAGAGAAGAGCAAGGGCTCCTGGGGACCCAAGGCCTGGGAAGCAGAGAATAATTTGGGTTTCATGTGGAGAAGGGAAGGGAAGCCTGTGGAAGGTTGAGCAGGAAGTGACGCAATCTGGGTGAGGTTGAACAGGCTGCTCTAGCTTAGTACCTAGCGCTAACTGTCGAAGGGCAAGAGAAGAGTGAGGAGGATGAGATGGGGGACTGCTGCAGTTACCCCAGCTGGAAATGATGGCGGGCCCCAGGAGCGAAATGGGTAATTGAATTCTAAGTGTATGCTGACGGTAGAGATAGTCGGGTTTGTCATGTGACAAAAATGGAGAAAGAGAAGAACTCAAAGGTTTATGTCCTAAGCAGCTAGAACACGAAATAATCATTAACTGATACAAGAACAACTAACTATAGGAAGTAAAATTGAATTCTGGCAACCAGCTCAGTTTTGGATTCCCCTGAGATTGTGATGCTTATCAGACATTCAAGGAGAAAGAAGTCAGGACAGTGGGCAGATGGTCAGGTCTGGACTTTAAAACTGAGAATAGTCAGCATGTAGCTGATGATGAAAGTGGGGTAGGGGCCCTGAGAGGGCGAGCAGAGATGGCAGATGGTTGTTGCATCAGGATTTTGGGGAATTGAGGATCAGCAAAGCAGATTGAAACACAGGGTCCACTAGAATTTGAGGACAACCAGGAATGGGGTGTCCTGAGGTCAGGGAGCATTCACTTGCCAAAAGGCACTTCTTATTGGAAGCAAACCTGACCTTCCATCTTGGTAATCTCAGGCACAAATATAAATTTTTACAAATATTAATCCATTGTGAGAATAAGTGAACATCGAAAAAAAAAAAAAAGTGAACATCGATTGAATGTTTGGAAACTGAGCCCAAAAACTGAATTTCAATATGAAATGTAAATATGTGGAATTTTAGTATTCTTTATAACTTGAGTCAAGGGTTGCCTTGCTTTTCAAACTCAAACTGAATAAATACAGAGAAGAGTGCTTTTCTCTTTCCTTCTGCTTATGTATATATAGAAAGGAACTTAATAGATATAGAAGTTGTGCTGTTTTATAATGAAATTTTCCCCATTACTGCCTAGATTTTCCTGGCAACTGAGAATACACACACACACACACACACACACAGTTCTATGTGATAAAATTTTACTGCTGGTTGATGTTCAAAATTCAAATTCTCTTTGGGAGAACCAGCAATAATTACGATTTTTGTGAAACATTTTCTTGTTGCAGTTGAAGAGAATTTTATTTAAAATAACTTTACACTTACAGGTTTCAGAAGGATTGTCATTTTTGCACAGCAGTGTGAAAATGGTTCATGGAAATATTACTCCAGAAAATATAATCTTGAATAAAAGTGGAGCCTGGAAAATAATGGGCTTTGATTTTTCTGTGTCATCGACCAATCCTTCTGAGCAAGAGGTAATATTTTTATTTTTCAGTTCTTTAAAGCCATGGCAATTTGTGATTATACCAGAAATGGACTATCGGATTTAGCATAACCTTGATTGATGTGTGCAGATAGACTATGCCTTAACTAGGACGTTTAAATTTACAGCTTTATAGAACATCCCTAGTGTTCCTTCTACAAACATACTCTTCAGATCATTAGTTCCATAGAAGTTGTTAATGTTACTTGAGAAACAGATGCCAGAGTTAAATAAATTCAATAACTATTGTGTTAAATAGATTTTCTTTGCCTCAAAATGTCCAATATGCCAACTATGTTGTGAATCTCTAACAACATATCCCCAATTTATTGAATTTAATAATCTTCTGTAGAATAAAAGAAGACCTCTTGAGAGGTGGCCCCTGTTGTTTTTCAGTCATTTACTAAGTGTTGATTTTAAAGGCACAATCATTTTGTCTAAAATGGATTTGTAAATTTTTTTTGGTTATTTTTGAGACAGGGTCTATAAATTATCACTATGCAATTCAAGCTGGCCTTGAGCTCATTTTGAGGCCCAGGCTGGTCTTGAACTTGTGGTGATTCTCCTGCCTCAGCCTCCTGAGTGTTGGGATCATAGGCGTGTACTACTTTGTTGAACCAGATTTGTAATTTTTTTTTTTTTTTGTGGGACCAGGGTTCGAACCAGGGTTCGAACTCACGACCTTGCACTTGCCCAGCAGGCACTTGTGCCTCGGAGCTATCTCCCCAGCCCCTGAGATTTGTAATTTAAACTTTTTTTTTCTAATACTGTAGATCGAACCCTCAGCTTTCACACTGAACTATATCCCAGTCTTTTTTATTTTATATTTTAAGATAGTGTCTCACTGAATTGTCCAGGTTTGGATAAAACTTAAGATCCTCCTTAAGATCAGATTCAGCACTCATTCAGTGTACTATAGATCCAGCACTGTGCTAGGTGTAACTTTCATACATTTGTTTAACATGTTCTGTCACCTTGAACCACTGGCTTGTACTACTGATGGTGCGAACAAATCCAGTCATTCATCTTTCACTGGTAAAGTTAATAAAATGTCACCTGATGGGGCAATCATGCATGTACCCTTAGTGGCTCAAGCTTCCTGGCAGTAAGAATATGAATTACAGCCCTATTGTGAAAATGGAATCTGTTAACAAGGTCACATATTAGTGGAACAACAAGGTTTCAAGGCAGTAGTTTCTACTGAATGAAGCCTTTGTATCACAAACATGAGCCAAACCTTTGCCTGGTGGTACTGCATAGTGATTTAGTTTCTGGAAGAGTCTTCAGAAGCCTCAAGAGTTATGAGTTTTATCTCTCAGCTTATTGTATGTGTGTTCCAGATTTGTGGGTTTGAAGACTTTGGTAGTGGTATTTCTATTTGTGTAACTTAGTACAAATTTAAAAATAGAAGCCGGGCGTGGTGGCGCATGTCTGTAATCCCAGCACTCGGGAGGCTGAGGCAGAAGGATCGGTGTGAGTTCAAGACCAGCCTGGGCTACAAAAGTGAGCTCAAAGCCAGCCTGAACTGCATAGTGAGACCCTGTCTCAAAAAGACAAAAAAAAAAAAGAAAAAAAAATTAAAAATAGATTATTATGGCTTGATAATGGTTTGCTTTGGTTGAGATGTTGAATTTTGTCATCTCTTGTCTTATTACAGCCTAAGTTTCCATGCAAAGAATGGGACCCAAATTTACCATCACTGTGTCTTCCAAATCCTGAGTATCTGGCTCCTGAGTACATACTTTCTGTCAGCTGTGAAGCAGCCAGTGATATGTATTCTTTAGGAACTGTTATGTATGCTGTATTTAATAAAGGGAAACCTGTATTTGAAGTCAACAAGCAAGATATCTATAAAAGTTTCAGTAGGCAGTTGGATCAGGTATTGGTCTATTTATATTTGCTTAAAAGTTCTTAGATTAGTGCCTCATTTCCATCTTGCATGAATTTCCAGTTTGTATTATTTGAATAAGAATAATTGTTATAAGTAATGAACCATTAGTTTAAGTTTGTTACTCTTAACTTTAATCATACCATTTGGTACTGTGAATATTGAAAGATGATCTGAAATGCTGGACATTTTGTTTAGGATTAGAAATAATTTCAGGTATTTATTAAAGATATCTTGAAACAGAAAATTTAGCTATCATTCAGTTTACACTGAGTATTATAGACTACTAATATAAGCATACATCGTTTAGAATAGTTGATATTCATGTTTAATGTTATCATTTTTTTGAATAGTTGAGTCGTTTAGGATCTAGTTCACTTACAAGCATACCTGAAGAAGTCTGTGAACATGTGAAACTGCTGTTAAATGTAACTCCAACTGTCAGGCCAGATGCAGATCAAATGACAAAGGTGAGTCTGCTTGGACTTCTACAGTAGCTGGTGGGATTAAAAAAAAGAGGTTTAGAGTAGATTAAGTATTTTTGCAGGGCTGGGGATTGAACTCAGGTCCTTGTGCTTGCCAGGCAAGCGCTTATTCTACTGAGCTACTTCCCCGGCCCTATAGTAGAGTAGTAGTTCTTTTTTTTTTTTTTTTTTTTTTTTTTTTTTTTTTTTTTTTTTTTTTTTTTTTTTTTTTTTTTTTTTTTTTGTGGGACTGGGGTTCAAACTCATGAACTTGCACTTGCCAGGCAGACACTTGTGCCATGGAGCTATCTCCCCAGCCCCTAGATGTAGTTCTTTAAACCAAGATTTTAGTCATATTTAGTACTAGATAGCATCTGTTTTTGAGCACATTAAATGCACTTCTTTTAGTCTTTCAACAGCTAAGTAATTTACATAAATGCCATAATAGAAGAATAAACAAATAGTTATGTCATAAATAGATATGCAGACATTCTGGACCCTCAGAAAAATCATAGGCCTCTATTTCAGTTACATAAACATGGATTTTAATAAATAACTAGTACTCTTTAGGCTTTCAAGATAGTGTATCTAGTCTTTAAGTCTTTTCAGAATTAAAAAACCGTTTTTGCTTCTTCAAGCTCACAGGTAGTAATTCTGAACCTTTGACTTTGGAAAGAAAAATAATTTTCTTATTTTTAATAAATGTAATGATTTTTATAATTATGCTTTTTATTAAAGCAGTCTTTACCACTGCTTAATGTTTCTGAATATTTTTAAACTATATTATGGTAATTTTAGATATGAAGAGTATCTTCAACTTTAATAAAAATAATTTATTTCCTTATTTTTAGATTCCTTTCTTTGATGATGTTGGTGCTGTCACACTTCAATATTTTGATAGCTTATTCCAAAGAGATAATCTTCAGAAATCACAATTTTTCAAAGGACTGCCAAAGGTTCTATCTAAACTGCCCAAGGTTTGTTGGTGATAAATTTTTTTCTGATAGTATTTTTAAATTTCAAATTTAGTTTGACTTACTATAATAACTCTTCCAAGGAAATAAAGTAACTTTTGCCTTAAGTACCTAAATGACCATAAAAGGCTGCAGCCCAAAGCCAGAAGTTTTGTTATGGTCCCAAAGTAAACATATTTTTAAAAAATTCAAAGGCTGCTACCTGTGTCAAGGCAGCAGTTGGGTGTTCATCATGAGAAGAGAATTCTGTGAACTGTCGTTGTGGAGATTGCTGTCTTGCCAGTAGCTAGGGATGCTTCTGAATTGCATTAGGTTGTCCATGTTTCAGCTCTCTTCTTACTCAACTAAATTGTCTTATAAAGCAGCCTAAAAAATATTGGTGAATGCTAAAGGAAGCCCTGGTTGGAAGACTAGTATTTTCTGGTTGCAGAATGTTCCTAATTTTTATCACATTGCCATGGGTTCCCTATTTTTCTTTCTTTTTTTTTTTTTTTTTTTTTTTTTTTTTTTTTTTTTTTTTTTTTTTTTTTTTTTTTTTTTTTTTTTTTTTTTTTTTTTTTTTTTTTTTTTTTTTTTT
>PVJA010038921.1:0-19475 GCA_004027025.1 Myocastor coypus | reverse complement strand
GTTTGGTAGATCGCACATTAGTGGGTGGTAGTGCCGGTGGCAGCTGCTGGCACACGCAGCAACCAGCCCCAGCCTGTGCTGCCTGGGTGCTTACTCGGAGAGGAGTTGTGCGCTGGGTCCCGTGGCTTCTCCATCCCTGGCCAGTGGCCTCCAACTGAGCCCTCTTCTCTGCCCTTCCCTGCCCCATTCCCACATACCTGGCCAGGACTACTACCCATTTTTAATCCAATCCACCGATCATTTCAAGAAATGTCCATTGACTACTGCACCCAGGCAAAACCTGCTCCACAAATCCCACTTGTATATTGGGCAGATTAAACTTGACATTATTGTAAAAAAAAAGATATGGAATTAGCCTGGGTACCCATAAACAGGTGGGATAAAGAAAATATGGTGTATTATGTATGTTCAAAAAGAATAATATCCAATTGTTTGGACTTCCAATGAGTAGAATATGAGGATATCATTTTAAGTGAAATAAGTCAGAGACAAAATGTCATGTGCTCTCTTTTATATGTGAAAACTAAAAGCAAAAAATAAGCCAAACATGTTGACACACACCTATGATTCCACCTACTCCAGATGGTAAGGCAAGAAGACCACAAGACTAAGGCCAGCCTGGGCAACATAGTAAAACCTGAAAATTTATAGACCTACACAAACAGCACTTATAAGGTATTGTGAAGGGTGTACGGGGATAGAGGTAGACAAGATTGAGTGATAATATATGAACATGTGGAAATATCTTAATAATCCCATTCATCTATATTTTTTTTTAATACTGAGAAAGGACAGGTGTATCTAATACTGGTTTTTTGGCATCCACCACTTTTTTCATCTGGTGAAACCTGTTAATCATTAGAATATTGTTCTTAAAATATATGAAGTTAAGAATAAACCAATTATGTCAAAATATAACCAAACAATCATAACCAAACAATTTTTTTTAAAAAACCATAAATGTAAACATATATTTTTGTTAACATATTAAAAAATGAAATAACAGTAGATCTAACAGTGCAGAGTAGGACATGAGTCAAAAACATTTTGAGACATCTGAAAATGTTGCAATATGAGCATATCTTAACCTTAGATTTCTATATGACAGAAGCACAGATACTGTGGACACTATTGTGAACTTGTCTATATTCATACCTAGGAAGAAATTTGAAGCTTCAAAGATGTGATCACTTTCCCGCCCAAGTTCATAGATTCAATAAATTCTATAAATGGGTTAATAGATTATAAAGCACTGCCTTAGAGCACACTTGCTTTAGTGAATCTGTTCAAAGTCTGGTGGTAAAAGACACAGCTGTCTTTTCCTTCAGTTAATTACAAGTTAAAATTCCATTGTCAACCTGGGAGCACTAGTATTCTATACTTTTTTTTTGTAAGCTAGGCAAAAATCAGCAAAGAAATAACAGAAGTAAACCAAACCTGGGAAGAAATTAACTTGGTAAGCCTTTATAGAGCGTTCATCCAGCAACAACAGAATACACATTCTTCTCAGCTGTACATGGGAATTTCTCCAAAATAGACCATATGTTAGCACACAGAGCACTCTTAAGTAAATTCAAAGGAATTGAAATTATCCCACATACACTATGTGATCACAGAGCAATAAAACTGGAAATTATTGACCAAAAAAACCTACAAAAACACCATAAAAACATGGAAATTAAATAAAAACCTCCTAAACAACCAGGGGGTCATAGATGAAATTAAAAAATATTTACAGTCAAAAAGAAGACTTATCAAAGCCTGTAGGATGCAATGGAAGCTGTTTTGAAGGAAAATTTATAGCAGTAAATTCACACATTAGAAAAATACAACAAACCCAAATGAATGATCTTATGCTACACCTCAAGCTCCTAGAAAAAGAACAACAAGTCAAGTCCAAAGAAGGCAGGAAATTATAAAGATTAGAGCAGAAATTAATGCATTGGAGATGAAAATACAAAGAATAAATAAAGAGTTGGTACTTCGAAAGAATAAATAAAATTGATACATCCCCAGTCAACCTAATCAACAAAATGGAAAGAAAAACTCCAAATCCATGAAATGCAGAATTTAACCATTGAAAGCACTACAGACCCTAGAGAAATTAAGATCATCAGTACCTACTTCCAAAATCTTTACTCTTATAGAATGAAAAACACAAAGGAAATCGACAGTTTTCTAGATACTTATTGTTTTGGCTTGTGTCTAGTTGCCCCCTCAAATCCTCATGCAATAATGGGGCCAGGACTTCTAGAATTTGAGACTTGACTCATGATCCACTGGGATTATGTGTTGTAGTACTGGTGGGATTATAGGTCTGAGTATGTCTGGATCATGGGCGTGGCCTGAGGTGGATAGGCTGAGCCAGAGAGCCTGAATGTAACATAAAGAGAGACAAAACAACAGACTCTCACTGTTATTCTCTGCTGCCCTGGTTAGTGTATTAGTTACTTTTTGCTCGTTGCTGAGATAAATACCTGACACTCAAGATGAAGGAAGGAAAGGTTTATTTAGCTCACAGTTTGGGGAGGTTTCAGTCCATATTCGGTTAGCCCAAGGCTGAGTGGAGCACAGCGGAGAGCATCCAGTTCAAGGCGGCAGAACAGCAGCAAAATGGTGGCAGAGGCAGCCAACCAAACAGGGCAGCAGAGCAGCAGCACCAGCTCGAGCTACAGTCTGTCTCTCTGTATCTCTTTATATTACATTCAGGCTCTCCGCCTTAGCTCCCACACTAAGCTACACCCATAATCCCAGAAGTACTTCCACCCATAATCCCATCAGTTCTAAATCCTGTAATCCCAGGGATCATGGATCAAGTCTCAAACTCTAGAAGTCCCCGCCCAATGACTCCATGAGACTTTGGGGGGACAACTAGACATAAACCATAACAGTTAGTCAGTTGTCTCTGTTGCTGTTCTTGCTATTCTGCCACTATGCACTGCTGCTCTCTGCCATGCACCAGTCTGCCTTGGAACCGGATAAATATGGCCTGAAAAAAACTTCAGTAATTATGAGCTAAATAAAACTTTCCTTCCTTCATTTTGGCTGCCGAGTGTTTGTCCCAGTAATGAGAAAAAAGTAACTAAGACACTTGTGAAATGCCAAATTTGAGTCGAAAAGATATACAAAATCTGAATAACCCAATAATGAGAAATGAAAATGAAAATGTAATAAAATAAAAGTCTGCCATTAAAGAAGAGCCCAGATCCTGATGAATTCATAGCAGAATTCTACACAAAATTTTGACAGGATATAAACTTTTATGAAAACCTTCAATGAAATTAAAATCTAAGCAATTCTTCCAAGTTCATTCTTAGACACAAGTTTTACTCTCATTCTAAAACCAGAAAAAGACCCAACTATAAAAGAGAACTACAGGACCATCTTTCTAATAAATATAGATGAAAAAAATCCTCAGTGAAATAATAGCAAACAATGCATCAGGTTATTAGGCAGACTGTACATCATGACCAAGTGGCTTTATTCCAGGAATGCAGGGATAGCTCATCATATACACATCCATAAATGTAATACGCCACATTAATAGAGCCATGAAGAAAAACCACATGATCATCTCAATAGATGCATAAAAAGCTTTTGGCAAAATCTAACACTCATTCATGATTAAAAAAAAAAGTACAGAGAATCTGAATAGATGGTCTATATCACAACCTTTTGAAAGGATTCCATGAGAAACCAACTGGCAACATCATATTAAATAGGCCAAAACGAAAAGCATTCACGGTAAAATCAGGGGCAAGACAAGGATGTCTACTATCTCCACTCCTATTCCTTGTAGTTCTAAAAATGTTAATCAGAGAATTTACACAAGAGAGGGAAATAAATAGAATAATTGGAAAAGAAGTGAAATTATTATTATTTGCAGATGACATGATATTCTACATAGAAGATGCCCAGAACTCCACCAAGAGCCTTGTAATTATAATTACTAGATTTAGCAATGTAGCAGGATTCAAAGTCAACATGCAAAAATCAGTAGCATTTTTGTACCCAAGTAATGAATATACTGAGAAAGAAATGAGGGAAACCACACCTTTCACAATAACATCCTCAAAATGAAATATTTAATAATTAATCTCACAAAGGATATAAAAGATTTATACCGTGAAAATTATGGTACTCTCAGAAAAGAGATTGAAGAGAATTTGAGAAAATGGAAAAATTTTCCATGCTCCTGGGTAGGAATAACCGACATTGTGAAAATGGCCATACTCCCAAAATTGTTATACAGATTTGATGCAATCCCCATTAAAATACCATTAGAGAGAAAACTTTCCTCAGATTCCTTTGGAGCCAGAAGAGACCCAGAATATCAAAAGCAATCCTAGGAAACAAAGAAAAGTCAGGAGATGTCAGAATCCCTGACCCTAATTTATACTATAAAGCTAACTGTGATAAAATCAGCATGTTGCCAGAATAAAAGAGGACCAATATAACAGTTTCAAAGATGCAGACAAAACTGCAAAAATACTCATCCACCTTATCTTTGATAAGGGGGCAAAATAAGATTGCTGGAAAAAATAGCTTCTTTAATAAAAAGTACTGGAAACACTGGCTTTCCGCATGCTAAAGCAGCGGTTCTCAACCTGTGGGTCACGACCCCGGCGGGGGTGGAACGACCAAAACACAGGGGTCGCCTAAAGCCATTGGAAAATGTTATTTATTGGGAATTACAGTTTTCAAGTTGCCAACAAAATTATTTTTTGGTTTGGGGTCACCACAACATGAAGAACTGTATTGCAGCGTCACAGCATTAGAAAGGTTGAGAACCACTGTGCTAAAGACTAAAACTAGACCCATGTCTCTGACTATGCACAAAGCTACAGTCAAAATGGATCAAAGATTTAGGGGCCAGCCAAACAGCTCAGCAGACTATAGTGCCTGCTTAGGCAGACTCAGGGGCTGGGGTTTAATCTCATACCTGCCGTGCTGGTCCCACGCCCAGGGCAGGCTGAAACTGCGACTGAGACTAAATGTGGTGGCGCATGCCTGTAATCACAGAGTTTGGGAGGCTGAAAACAGAAGAATCACTACTCATTCAATCTGTGTAATGACACCCTGCTGACCCTGTACTAAATCCATTAGAAAAGAGTTCAAGATTAAAACATAAACACTAAATTTTCTGGAGAAAAATATAGGTAGAAATCTTAGAGACATAGGGGTAGGTGGAGTTTATGAACAAAAACCAAACTGCCCAGGAAAAGCCTCAAAGTTTCAAACACTGGGATCTCATCATTTTGAACATGATCCACATATGGCTCTGTTCAAAAGGACAGGAGCACATGAGGGAGTTGAAATGCTTATGAAATCTTAGTTCTAAAAATACAAAATATGAGTTTGGCCCCACTTCCTTCAAGTTTTAGCGAGCCCAAACCAACTTACTCTGAAATGTCTCCTTTGGACCTAATGAGATGGGAATTATGAAGGATTCAAACACCAGAGGAACTTCATTTATCAAAAGACATCAGCCCCTGAACCATAATAGTATAAGATCACTTTTTTTATGAACATGTATATTTTTCATTTAGCTCATGGAAAACATTTCACCACATAAGTGTGTATAATAACAAAATTTTCTACTTAAAAAAAGGTTCTGCACATCAAAGAAAATCTCTAGAGATTTACAAAGTTTTTTATATTTATGAGTATTATTCAGCTATTAAACAGAGCAAAAAGAAAATCCACAAACTGGAAAAAATAATAGCTGACGGTTGCTCAGACAAAGGCCTTATATCTAGAATATATGAAGAGTTTAAACCATCATACCCCCCCAAATTCAAATACCCAATCCAAAAATGAGCATCTGAGATGAACATAACATTCTTAGAAGAAGAAATACAAATGGCAAATAAATATATGAAAAAGTGTTAGATATCATTGGTAATTTGAGAAATGCAAACTAAAACACTTTAATTCCATTTCACCCGTCAAGGAATGACTAACATCAAGAAGTCAGCCAATAACAAATGCTGGAGAGTCTGTAGAGTATAAGGAACCCTTCTGTACTGTTTTGTGGGTATGCAGACTGATACAACTATAGAAATCAGTGTGCAGATTCCTTCAAATCTAGGATTGGAGATCCCATTCAAGCCGTCTATTCTGCTCCTGCATATTTTTTCAGAAGAACTGACAACCTCATGCCAAAGTGGTATGTGTGCACCCATGCCTTTTTTCCTTTTAATAAGTAAAAACCATGGGACAGTTTCACACCACATTAGTAGGACAATCACAATAATTAACACAATTCACTTCGTTGTCTTCATAGTAGTTATCCTGAGTATAACATGCAGACACGATAACTTTTCTAAATGCTATTGGTACGCATATTTCTTCTCATTGAACTAAGAGAAAATAGTTCTTTTTTTTTTTTTTTTTTTTTTTTTTTTTGCCAGACCAGGGTTCTAACACATGACCTTGCATTTGCCAGGCAGGCACTTGTGCCATGGAGCTATCTCCCTGGCCCAAGAAAATAGTTTCATACATAGACCAGTATTCCATAATAGTAGCGGATTATTGGCAGAACTGGCAATGTCAGAAGCCTTTCACAGCTCAGCATACTTATCTGGCTTTCCGTTTTATGCCTCATGGTTAAACTTTTCTACTGAGTGGTTAAGGCCAAGTTAAAGCAAGACCTATATAAAAAATCATGTAACTTTTGTATCTGAAAAGGTCAGTCAAATCCCCTCAGGATTAACCTTGACACCATGCACAGAGTTTTGTAGAATATTATAAGTGTCAGCCGTCTAGATGATTCATGGCCATTGCTTGACCAGTTTGCTCTCTGTGAAAGCCTTAGAAAATGTTTTCTCTCTACGTGATTCTCCTTAAGCACACTATATATCATTGATCCCTTTCCTCCGTGGCCCCATATCTCCTTGAACAGAAAATTTGGAACACCACTGAGTTATAGGATGTTACAGTATGGGTTGGTTCTCTTATGTCCTGAGTCCTCACTAACCTTGAAGGACTAGGGCCAAAATATTGGCTATCCTTGTAACCCTTCTTTTTCTCTAATTTTCTGTTCTGCAAGCTTAAGTTCTTAATCCCCCAGAAGAGGTTAGTGATACTGTAACTCTATATCATAAGTACTTGAGCTTAATATCACTGTCTTTCTGAATATCAAATGCCTTACACTTCAAATGGAACTGGTATTTTCCATCAGTCATTTTATATGCTAATAAATCCCTATAGAATCTGATTTTTAAAACTTAGACTTTTTCCACAGAAATTTAGAAATCTAAGCATATACTAAACTGTAGGAGGTCAATCCTATGATATTTTTCCTTGTCTCATATTCTCCTTAGTTACCATTTATTATTTTCTTTTAAAACAAGCATTTACTTGAGAGAGTATAGCAGTAATTGAAATTACATTAGAAGCAGCACACATCTAAAAGACCAGAATGACAAGCATCATGAAGGGTCACAAAGAGACATCAAGTAGAAAAGTTAGGAAACATGGCAGGGGCAAAACCATGCACTTACATACACAAGATGAATTAGACAGTAGTCCTAAGAATCTCCATCAGGTTTTTGACACTCAGAGTAGCAATATGTAAGACTAAAACCATGCTTGGAATGCACCCGTGTTTATAGTTGCCAATTTGCCATAGCTAAATCCTGAAATAACCCAGATCCCCATCAACTGATGAATGGATAAAGATGTGTTATTTTTACACAATGGAGTATTATTCAGCTATAAAACAGGATTAATTTGAGTCATTTGTCAGTAAATGAGTGCAACAAGAGAACGTACTCTTAAGTGAAATAAATCAGACTCACATGTGCAAATATCATACAGTCTCCTTACTGTGAGAAACTGAAAGAGAAAAATGGAATCTGAAGGGAACAATATATATTGAGAAAAGGCAATGCACTTATTCAAAAGGAAAGAGTTACTGAATTGAAGAGAACAGGAGAGGGAGTGTGGGAAAGACATTTATCTATGTATATAAGCAGGATGGTTTGGACAAGTGTACTGTGTATTTCTGCTGGTCTATGGAAAGAAGCAGTAAATGCTTCAATTTGTTTTCTTTTTTCAATTGTTTCTCATTTTTTGTCTTCTTAATTTCTTTTATGTTTCTTTCTTCTTCCAAGTTTACATGCATATATCATATAATATTGAATAATTGGGACTTGTAAGATAGGTTGGTGAACTAAACTGCCTGCTTAGGCTAGCTTAGGCAAGCACAGGAACCACAGTTTGATCCCTGGCAGCACATGGTATGCTAGCCCTGAACCCAGGGTGGATGAGCTAACTAAAGTCCTGGTGTAGTGACATATACCTGTTATCCTAGTGCTGGGGAGGCTGAAAGCAAAAATTACCATGAGTCCATGCTGCATAGTGAAACCCTGCAACAATAATATATATGTATATATAAGATAACACTGTGTATTAAAACAATACTGTGAAATCCATATTACTTTGTTAACTGAAATTCTGTATCACTTGTAATTTTTTTCTGTTTTAATTGTCATTTGTTCTCTGAAAAATAAAAAAAATATAAAATATAAATAAATCTGCTATTAGGATATTTTAGATAATGAACTTCTTTACTCAGTCAGTTTTAACTTGATAATTATTTATCTATCTCAATAATTCCCACCAATCCACCCACCATACAGTAATTTTTTTAAAAGCAGATATGATCAGTTATGCCCCTATTTATATTTGGTTCCTTAGATCCTCTGTCACTTTCAGAAAAAAAAAATCATTTCCCAAGCAGAATCCTGAATGTTACACCACCTCCTCATCAACCCGAGAGCAGGATTATTCTACCATAATTCAGAGTCACTAAACCACATGCATCTGCCCATAGTCATGCAGTTCTGTTTCCATGGCATTTCTTGTCTTCTTATACTGCACAGACAAATTCCCTCTCCTTCTATAGGACCCAGCAGCTCAAGCAGTATCTCCTCTGTGGGAAAGTAACAGGCTCTCTAGGAAGAATTTATTACTTTCTCCTACATACTCCCCACTTGCTGAACCGTGACTGTACCATACAGTGTAGCCTTCCATGAAGTAGTTTATTGAATAAGCTAGGCACAGTAGGGTACATGCAAGAAGCATTATAATTCTTTCACATCACTGCTTTCTACTACAAGCTCTGTGGAATCATTTTTCTTCACCATTGCATGAAATTTCAGCAGATCTTATACCTTTTCCATTAACACTCTGATTTTTTTTAAAAAGTCTTGATTTTAGACATTAAAATTATATTATAGTTTAATATATTACAGTTTTAACTTATTGCCCATTTCCAGACTTTATACCTCCTGAAGTTCAGGTCTAAATGAGCCAGGAATCTTGTAGGAAAAATAGAGGACACATTAAGATTCCTCAGTAGTGCATTTCTTTCTCCTGTAAAACACACACACACACACACACACACACACACACTGTCCTGTCTCTAAATGTGACTCCAGAGTTATGACAATGAGAAGGGTTAAACATAAGATAGGGACCTTGCCTTGGTGGATTCATTTTAAATTGGTCATTGACTGAACAGTGTGTCAGGTATAGAAAGCCAACAGTATAGAGGGGTTCCTTGGAACTTCTTGTCACTTGAGATGTCTCCATTGTACTTTCTTTGATCTGAAGAAAAGTTCTCCTAGCCATATTCTTTCACTTGTTCTGTTCTGTGTTCCCACTGGTCTATTCCTCTGATGGAATCACTTCATACCTCTGAGGAGTCCCCTTAAGAGTAATCTCATACAAGATACCCAACTGTAACTTCCTATCAATAGACTATACCTGGCTCTGAGACACAGAAAGCTTTGTCTGGATATTGAAATGTTCAGCTGCTAAAAGTGCAGCCTTCTCTCTTTCTTTTCTCTGCTGTCACAGGCTGCATTAGCCATGGTTTCTCTTCTGGAATTTATTTTCAGTTGTGCATCACTTGCCTGTTCTTGTGATTTTCATTCCCCGGGGAATACACATGACACTCTTATAGTGTTCTTATGTAGCACCATCCCACATGATGGAGAATCTCCTCCTTTGCTCCATTATGAGGTGGTACTTCATAGCATTTCCATGCCTCTCTTCAAAACTATGCACTCTTGATAAATTCCTCTCATTCCATCCTCTACTTCTCATATGTATGTTCAAGGTAAATAATGGAAAAACTTATGGCCACAAACCATGATTCAAACATTATCCTTTAGAAAGTGTGTCTAGGTAGTTTGTCATCCTTCTTGAGAATATTCAAGCTCTTAACATGGTTTACCACATTAAACTACTAGTAATACATGCATAACTGTCCCATCATGAAGCTCCTACCACTAGTGCTACAAATGTAATTAATTATTTTTATTGGTCTTTTTCCTAATTAAATTAATAAAACATCTAAAAATAGACCAAATGCAATCTGTTGCTTGAATTTGAATAACTATTGACCAAGTTAATAGTTGTAAATAAATATAATATAAATATTATACTTATTCCAACTTTAAAATTGTTCTAATAAATGTATTTCCTTAATTAAATGAATTATGATATGTGATACACCAAATAAACATCTCTATATTATTGAAATAAAAAACAAGGTCAGGTTTTATGTGTCCAGGTTTTCAGTAAATGTACAGGTATGGTTTTTTAAGTTATTAATATTAAAGTGATTCTTTTATCAATCCATTTAATAAACTTTATACTTGAATGATTTTCAAAGGTTATGATTTCTCTATATCTTTGATTGTAGAGGTAAAAATTATCCATTTTGCTGTACTGTTTGACAAAAATATACCTCTTTTTATAAAAGTTCTTTTACAAAAGGAACATATTCATATAATGAGTAGAGGGGAATATTCATATAATGTGCAGTATTCAAATAATAAACATTCATTAAAATGGTTATTATTTACATGAAAACCATTCATGTAAAAATGCCCAGGTACAAAGAGTTTGCACTTTTTGCAACATAGATATATAAATCATAGGTATAAGCAAGCTCTAGGCAAACATAACATATAATTTTATCCCATATTTATGCCATTTTTCTTTGATATATTAGTAAAAAAGCAGATGTCCTTATCATAAAATCATACCTTATCTATCTCTATATCCCTTCCATGTTCTGCTTACATTCTTGAATGTAACAATAATTTCTCCCATAATTTTCTAAATTTATTCAATGGATCTTTGGTTCTACATGTGATATTGTCAGAGAAATGTAAACAGTTCAAAATAACCAAAAAAGAATCAAAGTATGTGCCGTTCTTTATACATCTATTGGCATACATCTTATTTTCAGACCAATACATCCTAACATGCGAGAATGACACTGTCCCCATAATTAATAACATACATACACAAATTTTCATCTCATTAACTGTAGCAATTGTTTGCTTCCTCTCCTTTTTATTTTTAAGCAAGCATTTACTAAAGAGTATAGCAATAAGCCAGGCGTGGTGGCTCACGTCTGTAATCCCAGCACTTGGGAGGCTGAGGCAGGAGGATTGGTGCGAGTTCGAGACCAGCCTGGGCTACAAAAGTGAGCTCAAGGCCAGCCTCAACTGCATAGCGAGACCCTGTCTCAAAAAGACAAAAAAAAAGGAGTATAGCAATAATAAATATGACATTAGAAACAGTACATTGAAAGATCAGAATGATAGGTGTTCCAAGCATGGTTTTAGTATTACACATTGCTATCCTCAGTTTATATGTTTAGTTCACAAATATCAGTATATATAGTCAGGGTTTAAATACTACCAATCACGTGCTAGCTTGAAAAATCTGATGGAGAAGTTTAGAACCATTGTCTAAACCATCTCTTGTGTATAAGTGGATGGTTTTGTCCGTACCATGTTTCCTGACTCACTATGTATTAAGTCAATATATAGTGATTATTGATGTACTCTCTCTCAAGTAAGTGTTTGCTTAAAAACAAAAGAGAAAGGCCGGGAGTGGTGGCTCATGCCTGTAATCGCAGCACTCGGGAGGCTGAAGCAGGAGGATTGGTGTGAGTTCGAGACCAGCCTGGGCTACAAAAGTGAGCTCAAGGCCAGCCTGAAATGCACAGTGAGACCCTGTCTCAAAAAGACAAAAAAAAAAAAAAAAAAAAAAAAAAAAAAAAAAAAAAAAAAAAAAAAAAAAAAAAAAAAAAAAAAAAAAAAAAAAAAAAAAAAAAAAAAAAAAAAAAAAAAGAAAGAAAAAAGAAGAAAAAAAGAGAAAGAAAGAAAGAGAGAGAGAAAGAAAGAAAGAAAGAAAGAAAGAAAGAAAGAAAGAAAGAAAGAAAGAAAGAAAGAAAGAAAGCAAGCTAATGGAATACGAGAAAAGGAAAAAAGTCCATAGAAACGTATCGCTACAATTTTGTAAATGGTTAAGTTCAAATAAATCTGTGTAACGTTGTGTATTTGTTCTCTTTTTTTTACATTCTATAGGGCTTTTAAAGTTTAGAAGATCAACAATTGATGGAAAATACCTGTTTCATGTTATGTCTCAGGTATTTGATATTCAAAAAGTTAGTGATGTTAAGCTCAAATGCCTAAGTTATAGGGAAGAACATCATTAAGCTTCTTTTCGGAATGCTTAACAACTTAAGTTCGCAGTCCAAATAATTAAAGAAAAAGAAAGGATATAAGTATACCCAATATTTTGGCTCTAGCGTTTCAAGGTCAGTGATAACACAGGACATAAAAGAACGTGCACTGTATCAGCATATAACTCAGTGGAGTCCCAAATTTCCTGTTGAAGGAGATTATGGGGCCACAAAGGAAAGTGATCACTGATGTTCAGTGTGCCTAAGGAGAGTCACCCAGAGAGAAAGCATTCTCTCAGGCTTCCACAGAGAACAAAATGGTCAAGCATTGGCCATGATTCATCCAGATGTTTGACACTGACAAAAGTGTTGCAAATCGCAGTACATGGTTCAAGGTTAAACCATAAGGGACAGGACTGACCTTGTCAGATACAAAAATTACATATTTTTGTAACATAGGTCTTGCTTTAGCTTAGTCTTAACCATTGAGCAGAAAAGTCTAACCACAAGGTATAAAAAAGAAAGCCATATTAATATGCTGAGTTGTAGAAGGCTCAAGTCAACAACCCCTGATAATGCCATATGGGCTGAGAGTCCACTACTGTTATGGACTATTGGACTAACTCTACAGCTACTTTCTCTTTGTGCAATGAAAAGAAAGTTCTGTACTAATGATGTTTAGACTAGAAATCATGTCTGTATCTTGTACTCTGAACAACGATGATGAAGACAATATTATGTAAAGTATTAATTATTATAACATCATCATCATAATAATAATAGCATGTACATGACTGATTGCTCGTAATAACAAAATCTGGAAACACTGAATATGATTGAGAGTAGAATAAATAAATAAATAATTTTTGATACTTTCATTGTACCAAAAACAGTAGTATAGAATAGTTCAAATGGCCAGGCATGGGGGCTCACGCCTGTAATCCCAGCACTCGGGAGGCTGAGGCAGGAGGATTGGTGCGAGTTCGAGACCAGCCTGGGCTACAAAAGTGAGCTCAAGGCCAGCCTCAACTGCCATAGAGAGACCTTGTCTCAAAAAAAAAAGACAAAAAAAAAAAAATAGTTCAAATGAATTAAGTAAAGCTGTATCAACATGAAATGTCACAAAAATGAAATTAACCCCAAAAAGTTACAAAATTCTAAATATAAGTTGATCCAATTATGTAAAGCTTTTAAAATGAAAAATAATATTATCTCTTAAGTGTGTACATACATATATTTAAAATATTTACATGAAAGTGTTAAATATGAAATTCAAGATAGTGTTTTTCACTAGGGAAAGAAGGAAGAGGAGACTAGGATCTTGGAGTGGTACACAAAATATTTCAAATATATCTGTAATGTTTCACTCCGTTTCAAAAAATCAGAATAAACAAAAGTTTGGTGAATGAGTGTTGAATGTATGAACTAAGGAATCTGATATTTGATATAATTTCCATCTCATCTAGATGTTTACATTCACAAAAATTCCTTGGATCATTACTTAAGGCTAGATAACATAACATCTATAAATCTATAAGATCTACAAAAGGGCACTCACTGTCCTATTTGAATATATTTTGAGGAATGTTTATAGTATGAACAGTGGAAAATAGACATTTCTCTGGCGAGTAACGTTTTCTACACAATTAAATAATTAGGATAAGTTATTTTCATCACAGAAACCTATAAAAGTTATAACCAGGCAGGGCTGCCCTGATAGCTTAGCCAACTAAATCACCTACTTAGGCACAGTGCAGTAGCCAGGCTTCAATCTCCTGGGTACAGACCCAGCCCTGAGCTTGGGGCATGCTGAGACAGCGAAGGAGACTGGGTGTGGTGGCATGTGTCTCTACTTCCAGCACTTGAGAGGTTAAAAACAGGAGGATCACTAGGGGTCTGATCTGTGCAGTGAGACCCTATACACCCTGCCCTAAATACAGCAAAAAAAGTTATAACCAGAAAATGGGCACTGCCACCAAGAACAAGCCCTTCAAGTGGGAGGTAGTGTGTGTCTAGGATCATGCAGGATTTATGCTAAATTCTCGTACTTTGTGGTAACAATGGATACTGAGTAATAGATGTGTTAACTATGTGGAAGAGCTAAGCCTCAGAAAGAGATAGAATGGAACAGAAACACACACAACTTACTTTCGAATAAAAGCTAACTATAATTAGAAGCTAGGTCCCAGCAGGATGGCTCAGTGGTCTAAAGTGCCTACTTAGAAAAGCTTAGGCGGCAGGCTGCAGGGACCATGGTTCGATCCCCGGCACCACATGCTGCTCCAGCCCTGCCCTCAGGGCAGGCTGAGCCGGCCATAAAAATAAATAAATAAACAAACAAAAGTTCTGAAACAAGAAAAAAGAATAAATAAAACATTCTTTAAAAAAAAAAAAGAAGCTAGATTTGTCCAGTAATATCTGGATTTTTTAACTACATAATTCCAAGAGTATCTTAATTCCACTTCTGCTTAAAATTTCTATAGGAAACAATTCAAAAATATCTAAACAGGAAACTGCATAGACAAATTATAGTCAGTATGTCCCTAATGTCAAATGCAACTGTTAAGTAAAAATAACATGCACAGGACATGAATGAATCTCAACAAAAATATGCTGAGTAAAATAAGCCAGACATAGAGCTGTACATTGATTTCATATATGAGAACATCTACAGAACATCTATAGGATGCAAAACTGAAGTGTAGCTTGCTTAGGCAGGCTTATGCAACCACAGAGACTACAGTTTGATCCCCGGCTGCACCAGGCCCATGCCCAGGGCAGACTGACCTGGGCTATATATATATATATATATATATATATATATATATATATATATATATATATATATATATATATATACTAGCAGCATAAATGAGAATAGCAGCCACATATTGTGAAGGATTTATCAGAAAATAAGAAAGAAATATTATTCATCTTGATGGGGTAGTGTTTATAGAGGAGGTACATACATTTGCTAAAACATAAAACTTGTACATATAAACCATATGCATTTATTTATTCTATGTAAACAAAGCTGATTATTTTAAAAATATGTATAGCATAATAGGATTGAAACTATTAGTCAGAAAACTTCCTGACCCAGAGATTACAAGCCAACACCCTACAGGTCAAAATCACCCCTGTATTATTATTTTAATTTTTTTCCTTTTAATAAGAAGCAACAATGTAACATTTCCAAAAATACATTAGTGTGAAATGTGAAAGCCTGAGAGGAAGTTTTCTCTCTAGATTGATCTCCTTAAGTACACGATACATCTTCAATCCCTTTCCTCTGTGGTCCCATAATCTCCTTGAATACAAAATTTAGGAAACCACTGAGTTGTAGGATATTACAACACAGGTTTGCTTACGTCCTGAGTCCTCACTGACCTTGATGGGCTAGGGCCAAAATATTGAGAATCCATGAAGCCCTTCTTTTTCTCTAATTTTTGTTTGTAAATTTACATCCTTAATCCTCCAGAAAAGAAGGTTTGTGATGCTATTACTCTGTAACATAGGTACTTGAATTTAACATCACTCTCTTTCTGAATATCAAACATCTTACACTTAAATGGCAATCGGTATTTTCCATCAATCATTGATATTCTAATAAATTCCTATACAGTGTGATGGAAGCAGTTACACATTTTTACACAGACATTTAGAAACCTAAGTATATACAAAATTGTAGCTGATCAATCCGAACACATTTTTCCTAATCTCTTACTCTCATTTAATACCATATTTTGTTTTCTTGTAAACCGATCATTTACTTGAAAGAGTATAATAGTAACTGAAATTACATTAGAAGCAGCACAAATCTAAAAGACAAGAATGACAGGCATTCCAAGTATAATTTTAGAGCTACCCATGGCTATCCTCAGTGTGAAAAATCTTTGGTAGTTCTTAGGACCATCATCTAATTCATCCTATATGTATAAGTGCAAAGTTTTGCTCCTGCCATGTTTCCTATCCTTTGTGTTTGCAGTCACTTCATTTTTTAATTCTTAAGTCCTTGGTGTCCATTCAGCTGTGTTGCATCTTTCCATTTTTATTTCTTCATTTGAATTTTCACAGTAGTGAGCTAATATGATATTTGTATACAGGTAGCTCTAGGTTGTTTCACTTACAAGTGTGTATGTTCAGGATACATCCACTTACATATGAAGTACTCTATTTTCTCATTCTTTATAGCTGAGCAATATTCCATTGTATAAAAATACAACATCTTTTTCTTCCATTCTTCAGATGATGGGCATTTTGGTTGTTTCCAAGATTTAGCTATCACATATTGTGCTGCTATAAACATAAGTGCACAGATATCACTATGATATGATGTTTTCAGTTATAATGGGAAAATTCCCAGTAAGGGGCTAGCTGGATTGAATGGGATTTCCAGTTCTTGTTTTTTAAGGAGTTTCCACACTGCTTTCCATAATGGTTGCACCAGTCTGCATTCCCACAAACAGTGGAGAAGGGTTCCTTTTTCCCCACAGCCGCTCCAACATTTATTCTTGGCTGATTTCTTTATGATAGCCATTCTTCCTGGGGTGAGAAGGTATCTAAGTGTTGTTTGAATCTGGATTTCATGAATGGCTAGCGATGCGGAGCATTTCTTCATGTATTTATAGGTTTGTTGAATTTCTTTTTCTGACACGTGAGTGTTCATATCAGATGCCCATTTCTGATTGTGTCTTTCAATTTTGGGACCCTAATGGTTTTTAGATATTTATAAATTCTAGATGGAAGACCATTGTCTCAATACTTATTGTTTTGCTTTGTGGGTTTTTTTTTTATGTGTAGGTTGTCTTTTCACTCTGTTGGTAATTTCTTTTGAGGTGAAAAAACTTCTCAGCCCAAGCAGGTCGCAGGTGTTGATTCATTCAAGTGTTAAACATACATTTTGATTTTTGTTCATGGACTCTTTGCCTACCCTGATATCTTCAAGATTTCCTCCCTCATTCTCTTCCAGGAGATTTAGTGTTTCTCTTAATATTGATATCTTTAATACATTTTGACTTTAGTTTAGTGCATGTTGATAGACTTGGGTCAAGTTTTAGTTTTCAGTGTGTAGAGAGCCAGTTTTTCCAGCACCATTTGTTAAAGAGGCTGTCTTTCTTCCAGTAAACACGTTTGGCCCCTTTGTCAAAAATAAGGTGTTTGAGTTTGTTTGTATTTGCTTCTGCATCTTCTAATCTATTCCATTGATCTTCAGGTCTGTTTTCTTTACAATGCCATGCTGATGTTATCATGGTAGCTCTGCAGTATAATTTTAGGTCAGGAATTTTAGTGCCCCCTGCCTCTTCTTTGTTGCTCAGGATTGTCTTTGCAATTCTAGGTCTTTTCTGGTTCCAGACAAACCTAAGGAATGATTTTTCCAGGTCTGTGAGTTACGTTGATGGCATTTTAATAAGGATAGCATTAAATCTGTTTAATAATTTAGGGCAAAAAAAAATAATTTAGGGCATATGGCCATCTTCCCGATGTTGGTTCTTCCTATCCAGGAGCAAGGAATATCGTTCCATTTTCTTAAATCCTCCAGGATCTCTTTTTTCAGAGTACTGTAGTTTTCATTAGTTAGGGTAAATCCTAAGTATTTCATTTTTTTCAGTGCTATTTTAAAAGGTATTGTTTCTCTAATTTCTCTCTCAGTGTGTTTGTTATCTGTATAGAGGAATGCTACTGACTTTTGGGTGGTTGACTTTGTATCCTGCTATACTACTGAATTTGCATATTAATTCTAGTAGCTGTTTGGAGGAGTTTTTGGCTCTTCCAAGTAGATTGTCATGTCATCTGCAAATATTGATAGTTTAACTTCTTTTTTCACCTATTCTTATTCCTTTTGTTTCTCTCTTTTATCTAATGGCTGTTGCTAATGATTCCAGAACTATATTAAAAAGGAGTGGTGATAAACAACATCATTGCCCTGTACTACG
Organism: Myocastor coypus; assembly: GCA_004027025.1. Taxonomy (NCBI): domain Eukaryota; kingdom Metazoa; phylum Chordata; class Mammalia; order Rodentia; family Myocastoridae; genus Myocastor; species Myocastor coypus. The sequence goes on along the minus strand of PVJA010038921.1, from coordinate 1,043 downwards.
TCTGAGCATAAAAGACTTCAATTATGTTAGCCATTGGATTGCCATAGATGGCTTTTATCAGATTGAGGTAGAGGTCCTCTACTCCAATTTTCTGTACGACTTTGAACATGAATTAGTGTTGCACCTTATCAAAAGTCTTTTCTGCATCAGTTGACATGATCATGTGATTTTTCACTTTGGCTCTATTGATATAGTGTATATATTTAGAGATTTGCATATATTAAACCATCATTCCATTCCTTGGATAAATCCTCCCTAGTCATTGTGTATAATCTTCTTGATGATTTGTTGTATTCTGTAAGCGAGGATGTTATTGAGCATTTTTGCATCTACGTTAATGAGAGAAATTGGCCTTTAGTTTTCTTTTGTAGTTGTATCACTCTCTGGTTTTGATATTAGTGTAACACTTGCTTTTACAAATGATTTTGGGAAAATTGGTTCCTTTTCAATTTCATTGGAGTTTGAGGAGTATTGAGATTTTGACTTCTGTAAATTTCTTATACAATTCAGTGGAAAATCCATCAGGACCTGGACTTTTCTTTGTCAGTGGGACTTATTACATATATATATATATATATATATATATATATATATATATATATATATATATTATAATATATAATATATATTATATATATTATATTATACACAATAATATATTATTATATATTGTATATATATTATATATACATATATATATGTATATATATATATTATATATATACATATATATATATAAATATATATATATATATTTTGTCTTTTTGAGACAGGGTCTTGCTATGCAGTTCAGGCTAGACTTGAGCTCACTTTTGTAGCCCAGGCTGGTCTTGAACTCGCACCGATCCTCCTGCCTCAGCCTCCTGAGTGCTGGGATTACAGGCGTGAGCCACCACGCACGGCAGTAAACTTATTATATTTTCTATTTTATTGGTTGTTATTGGGTTATTGAGACTTCTTATATCTTCCTCATTGGGTTTGGGAAGTTTGTACCTTTCTAGGAATCTGTCCATTTCATCTATGTCTTCAATTTTGTGAGTAAA
>PVJA010038920.1:0-19481 GCA_004027025.1 Myocastor coypus | reverse complement strand
ATTGGCTTATATAGCAATAACAAGCACAATTTAATGCAAAATCTAGTGGGATTAATAATTTTAAAGACTGGGCATGGTTGTACATGCTCATAATCCCAGCTCTTGGGAGGCTGTAAATAGGTGGATCACTATGAGTCAGATCTATTAGTGAGACCCTATAGACCCTTTCCTAAAATAAAATAATAATAATAATAATAATAATAATAATAATTTCAGAGACACACAACAATAAATGATTCCATTCTACTATTTCTCTGGTAGAGAAATTATAATTTTCAGAGAACAAATTTTCATTTGACGGAAACTTCCCGTCCTTGGTAATATAAATCTGACCTGCAGTTCTCCATAGAAGCTCACTGGCCTCTCAGCTTTCCTTTCCAACACAGAGAAGAGAATACTACAGTGGCTGACTTTGTTTCCTTGCATAGGTTTCTACTGGTATTTTCAGTAGTGATGCAACCAGATAAGCAATAACCGCAATGTGCTTTTGTTAAACTTTGGTTGTCTCTGCTGAAGAAAGCACAGCTTGATGTGACTCCAGCAATAAACTTTTAAAGCTACGTATGGGTTTTCAACTTTTGCTGCCCAAGAGAGCCCCCTGAAGAACTTCACAATCTTCCGGAGGCTTCCCCCTCTGCTGCTCCTCTCGCCTCAGATGATTTGATTTAGTGGTCCGAGAAAAAGCCCATGTGTCAGTATCCTTTCTCAGCTTACCTCGTGGTTCTGTCTCATATCCAGTACTGGAAAACCTTGAAGTGCACTATTAGTTTCTGTCGTTTCATTTTCATCTTTATAAAAATCTGGAGGGGCTGGGGAGATAGCTCCAAGGCACAAGCGCCTGCTGGGCAAGTGCAAGGTTGTGAGTTTGAACCTCGGTCCTAATAAATAAATAAATAAATAAATAAATAAATAAATAAATAAATAAATAAATAAAATTTAAAAAAATAAAAATAAAAATCTGGATATAAACAGAAAATTGGTTGATATGGATGTTGCTTAGAGATTCAGCACATTTGCTTGCAGAGAAATGTAGAAATAGTGAGCATGTTGTAGGCACGTGAAATATATATATATATATATATATATATATATATATATATATATACTTTCTAAAAGGATTGTAAACTCCATGCACCGCGCAGAGGTATTACTAAGATAAAATAATACGGAAGAAAGGCAATCTAAGGTCTCTTTCTGGAATCCTTTCCGTGGTTACATTGGCCCATCAGGAATGCATTTATGTGATTTCTTCTCTGTCTTTTGAGTAGCAATCCTATTGTAGGGTGCCACTCCCCTAGGAAACTTAGGCTAACTTGGCCCTAAGTAGAATTTGGAAAAGAGTAAGATTCCAAGGGCTGGGTCTACCTGTCTGCTAAAGCTAGGAAATGCACTGGGCACCCTTAGAGGGCTGGACTACAGGTCGACCTTGGCAGTTTTCATATATACATGGACTTATTTGCACCCCAATGCACAGCTATTTTATAAGTTGAGTATGTCCTTGTAAGTGAAGCAGTGTACAGTGCTGACTTATACAAAGTTCTCTAAGTTTAGCAACATTTTATCATGCATTAGCAATGAGCAAAGTGTCATTACGCAGTTTACACATATGTGTCAGCATAAATGCCAGGGAGATAGCTCCACAGCACAAGTGCCTGCTTGGCAAGTGTAAAGTCATGAGTTCAAACCCTGGTCTTGACAAAAAAAAAAAAAAAATCTTAAGAACAAAATAATTATCCAGGCGTGGTGGTGCACGCCTGTAATCCCAGCACTCCAGAGGCTGAAGCAGGAGGATCGCTGCGAGTTTGAGACCAGCCTGGACTGCAAAAGTGAGCTCAAGGCCAGCCTGAACTACATAGCAAGACCCTGTCTCAAAAAGACAAAAAAAAAAATTATACTCAGGGCTGGGGTGATAGCTCTGTGGCACAAGTGCCTGCTTGGCAAGTGCAAAGTCATGAGTTTGAACTCAGATCCTGAAAATAAATAAATAAATAAATAAATAAATAAATAAATGCCAATATACTTGAAGTTTTAGTAATGTTGACAAGTGAAATTAGAAGCTGGTCTACATAATTACAAGTGGTTGAAAATGAAGGAATCAATTTTCATATTGATTTGTGATTGTTTCTTGAATCTGCAATAAAACAGGTTCAACTGTTTGTTCTCTGCACAGTTCATTCTACAAATTTATTAGCAAACTGTGAATCTGTTTATGTGTGCTGTGTTTGGCATTATGAAGCCTCTGATAAGCAAGACCACACAGTAACAAATCCAACAGATAGAAAAGTTGGAAGTAGAAATGGATGCTTGGACTGACAGTGATAAGACTGTCTTCTTGAATATAATATTCCCTCTTTTTACAATGTTCACCTTTCAGTACACCCACTTTTAAGAACACTTTTGCATTTAATGTCCCGCTCCCATCCTTTCCCGGCTTACCCTCTAACGTCTGGCACTGTGCACACTGTTCAGTCCACATCCTCAGCATCTCTGCCCTCCAACTTCTGGACTTCTCCTGGCTGGTCATACATAGCTTAGGATACTTTGCACCCATGCTGCTGGGTGTGGCTGGAGGGCAGGTCACCTGCTGGCTGCTTTCATCCTTACTAGAAAACTCAGGACTTCAGCCAGGAGTGGTGGCTCACGCCTGTAATCCCAGCACTCAGGAGGCTGAGGCAGGAGGCTCTGTGCAAGTTCGAGACCAGCCTGGGCTACAGAAGTGAGCTCAAGGGCAGCCTGAACTGCATAGCGAGACCCTGTCTCAAAAAGGCAAAAAAAAAAGAGAAAACTCAGGACTTCAAATGGGCTACTTACACTAAGAAATCAATATATTCACCTAAGCTATTGCATAACTTCTTAATAAAACTCCTCCCTCTCTGCTTTACTCTGAGCTAAATATTTCATACCCCATGAAGAATTTGTAGTCCATCTCAAGTCACGTTTCCCCACCCCCAGCCTTGACTCCTGCAGGCTCTGCCTAGGACTGTGGAACTGGAGGTAAATATCTAGTATTCTGATTGCATTAACCTGCAGGCTCTCCTCCTTGGCACTGCGTTTTCTCCTGCCCTGCTTCAGAACAACTTTCAGCCATTTCTGCCTCTCCTTCATAATTTGCATACTTACTTCTCCCTAGATCACTTCCTTTAAGTATAGAATGCTGCTATTCAGCCGTCCTCCAGTGCAAAACCTTTTCCAGAAGCCCTACTCCCCTTACGTACACCTTATTTATTTGTTTCCCTCCAGAATTCATTTCAAAGCTGTTTCTCTTCACTGTCTCCAGATCGCCCTCTGACACTGTCTTCAAAGTCATGCCCGTCTGCTTCACTCCCCTCCTGACACAAACAGCAACGTGCAGAACCCCCAGTAATCTTCAATCGACGAATCTCAGACTGAGTCTTAGCAATCATCTTCCTTGGCATAGGAGCGGCATCTGACCTGAGTGGCCGCCTCTTCCTTCTTGGCAAGTGTTACTAGGATGCCCGCTGACTGCTCCAATCCATACATTGAATCTTGAGCTCCTGGTACAGCTGGATTTAGATCAGCAGCATTGGGAGAGATTAGTGTTGCATAAAGTCACATGTATGGGATTCTATACTGTGACTTTTGTCCTTGTAGGAAGAGACCAGGATCTGCTTTGTCTCCATTCTGAGGGGACGTTCCCACAAGAAGGCCATCGGTGAACCAGGAAATGGCCCATAGCTACAACCAAATGTGTGGATAACTTAATCTTGGACTTCTCAGATTTCAAAAATGTGAGAAATAAATATCTACTGTTTAAGATTTCTAGCCTATGCTTTCATGTTATAGCATTTAATAGTACAGTAGCTTGAGATAATATCTATCTATCTATCTATCTATCTATCTATCTATCTATCTATCATCTATGTATTTATTTATCTATCTGCTGCTCCTTCCTTCCTTCCTTCCTTCTTTCTTTCCTCTATCTCTCTCCTTCCACCTCTCTCCTTTCTCTTTCTTCTTACCTTGCTTAACACTTTCCTAGGTTTTCTTCTTAAATTGTGTTCCAAGGGCTAGCCAGATAGCTCAGCCAGATAGCTTAGGCAGAGCACAGCAGCTGGAGTTTGATCCCTGGCATGCCATGCTAGACCCGCTCCTGGGGCATTCTGAGATGGCGATTGAGACTGGGTGTGGTGGCACATACCTGTAATCCTAGGTCTTGGAAGGTTGAAAACAGGAGGATCACTATAATTCTAATCTATGAAGTGAGTCTCTGTAGAACCTGTAGACCCTGTATCAAATATATAAAATAAAATAAAATATTAATGGTGTTCCATCCCATGCTTCTCAGCCTCCTTTCCCTGTGCCTCAGTTTCCTTCAACTTCCTTAATTTCAGTTTGCCCACCAGCTCAGCCACTGGCCCTGCTCACTTCTCTGTCTGCATTCGCCCCCATCTCTGTACCCTTAACAGGCTGTGTGGCTATCAGTGCCCTCAGTGACCCTGGCTACTCAGGCAACGTTTGTAACTCTGACTCTTTGCCTAAACTAGGTGTCCATGTATTCAGTTGTTTAACACTTGCGACAGAGATGGCAAAATCTTTGTTTCTCCGTTTATTTCTCCTTGCTTGTCTCTCTCACAATGTTGGAAGCTCCATGTTGCCCATAGTTTTTAGCATCTTGGGGCTGGGGAGAGAACTCAGGGGCACAAGTGTCTGCCTGGCAAGTGCAAAGTCCTGAGTTTAATCCCTGGTTCCACAAAAAAAAAAAAAAAAAAAAAAAAAAAAAAAAAAAAACAGTATCCTGTTGCTCAACCCCAAATTCATGCAATTGATGTTTACTGTACTATTAATCTAAAAGCAATAGCCACTCTTTAACACCTTTTTTATTAAAATTTCAAAACTGATCCCTATTGCAGCCCCTTCCAGCTTCACAGCCATGCTTAGTGTGAGTTGTGTGTACTGGGATGTGCAACTGCGTGCGCTCCTACATTTTACTCTGGCAGGATGAGCAGGGTGAGCCCTTTAAGCTTCATCGGGTCAGGTCACACTTCTCTGAAAATCACTGCACTGGAGTGAAAACAAAATGTAACTTAGTGATTTAAGGGGTCATATCAAACAAGAGAGGAGGAAGGAAGGAAGGAAGGAAGGAAGGAAGGAAGGAAGGAAGGAAGGAAGAAAGAAAGGAAGGAAGGAAGGAAGAAAGGAAAGAAAGAACTGCACTGAGGTAGAATGGAGCTCAGTACAAGGCCCCTGAGTTCAGCCTCTGGTACTGAGCTAATGAAGGTTGTCACTGCAGGCCACGGGGAATGACCGTGGGCTTGTGTGATCCCGTGTGGCCCCCAGCTGACGTCTTTTCCATGCCTCTCCTCTCCAGCCACTTGCCTACTGACCAGTTGAAACGTGTCCGCCTTCTCCAGCCGTAGCCACCCCATGCTTCTTGCTCTCATCCCCTTGCTCCCTTTGTCTCACTAACCACAGGACAAAATCCTTCCCGCCTGGCCAGCCTCCAGCTGTACACACTGATGTGCACAATACTAGCTCTTTGACCTTGAATTTAAATTTTGACAAGTCACTCCAAGATAATCTTACTGATCACGTTGTTGATCTTTTTAAATCTCAGAGCATGTACAATTTTATCATGACATACAATCTTAATTATATCTTGTCTCTTTTTTTTTGTCGCTTGAATGCTATAAGACATATGAAATCTTTATTTTTTTATATATGTTCATTACCTAAGATTGTGCCCAAGATAGAGAAGGTCCTCCTCAGTCTGTGAGTGAATGAGTATTTATATTTACAAAGATTTAATTTTACAGCATCTTATTGCATATTATTATACTATACTCAAATAGCACTCCCATGAGGCCCATAACACCACATAGATTGTTGAGCCTATCCTTAAACGTCTTAAATAAAGTAAGATTAAAATATTTTCATTTCTGTATATGAACATAAAAATTAATTAGTAATAATGGGGTGCATGCAAGCTGAGTCACCACACTTAAAAACTCTACATAACTGCCTTTAATGAATGGAGGAATAATTTAGCTAACTCATATTTTTAGTAAAGCATTGAAGAGTTGATTTAAATCTCACAAAATTTCCTACGTGAGCAGCAATGAGACCAAGCAATTCATTACAGAAAGTGCCTGTCCTCAGCAGTAGGAAGTTTTCCTACTCAGATAGCTCTGCAAATTGCTGATCTCAAGCATCCTTAGAAAGTATCTCAGATTGGTAATGTGACTCATGCAAAGCAGCCTAAATGTTTCAGGAAATACGGGTTTGGAGGTATATTTCAGAGCAGGTAGTGGCTACACAGCCATCGTCTCACTTACATTGTTAAGCACAAGGTCAGGCAGGCAAAACACAGTCAAAGCCAGACCAAATTAACCTACAAGAACAGCAGGCAGTGCCGGGCGTGGTGGCGCACGCCTGTAATCCCAGCACTCGGGAGGCTGAGGCAGGAGGATCGGTGCGAGTTCGAGACCAGCCTGGGCTACAAAAGTGAGCTCAAGGCCAGCCTGAACTGCATAGCAAGACCCTGTCTCAAAAAGACAAAAAAGAAAAAAAAAAAAAAAAAGAAAGAACAGCAGGCAGCGCCGCACCTTGCTGGCCAACCTTCCCGGCCTTCTCTTTCACCTGAGCTGCTTATATCCCTGGCGGCCTCTGTGTCTCCTTGGATACATTCTTTCTCTACGATTCCAAATGCACAGCCAGGTTTCCCTCAATTACAGTGGTTTGGGGTTCCAATTATTGTGATTATAGAATTTTCTAGCACAACATTTTGTGCTGTAGTAAGCCAAGCACGATCCAAGCTCCTTAGCTATCCCTGGAGCAACTTGCTCTTTTCTCCAGGGTCCAGTGACACTTAATCTGAATCAGACAAAGCTCTCTCCTTCTCTTGAAATATTCAATTTGTTGTCACCACATCCTGAGCTTGTGTCGTATGGAGGCGGATCCGAGATACTGTTGACTTCTTCTCCATCTCTTTAGTATTCAAATATATTTTTTTTTCACATTTAACTAAAGGGAAGCAGTTTTTGGCAACACAGATGTGTTAAATGTCCTTCAATGAAGCTATTTGTTACCTAGCTGTAAGAATGTGACCTAGCTGCTAAGACTGGCTGTAGATGAATCCAGCTAGTCGGGGAATATTCCTGAGGATGTTCCTGTCTTCTACAGGGCCTGAACTCATGGCGGTGCCTCAATTCTGAAAATGAGGAAGACATGCAGAGCACAAGGCCAAATTGAACAGACTCTACTGCCTGATATTGGACCCAGAGGGGTCCAGACATCACTGTGGTAATATAGTTGGATTAGTTTCATAATAAAATTACAAAGTATTTTGGAAACATGAAAGCTAGAAAGGTTATTACTATACCCATGGAAAGGTATGATTTCAGGGAAGAAGTGACGTTTGAACGGTAAACCATCTTCTAGGAGTATTTTTGTTGCAGCTAAGAAAAACTTACCTATTATGTTCACAAGAGCCTGCCTGTTCTACCTATAAAAACAATATGCATGTGTAGATCTTAGAAGACATTACTAGCTCTGTCTTTCACTGGAAATGTTGATCTGGTGTCAGGATGCATGAGTTTGTCTTAAGAGAAGAGAGGCTGGGTCGTGTCCTCCCCACCTAGTGACAAATGAAAAGGACACTGAGAGGTTTCTAGTCTTCAGGTTGTGGCCAGAAATGCCCCAGATTTTAATGGACTAATAATGTATCACAAGGTTGGAAGAAGTAAGTGAGGCATGAAGAGTTAAATATCGCATGATTTCTCTAACATGAGCAACTCCAAATATAAATAATTTAAAGAGAAAAATGAAAGAGGTGGTAGAAAACAGGGACCTGGACTCTGAAGGGAGGGGAAGAGAACCGGGGGGAGATAGGGTGGGGGAACGTGGTGGAGTGCAGGAATGGGCATCAAATAATGAAGGTCTTGTGTACCAAGTTCGCAAAGTGGATAGAGTTACATAGTATGTTGCAAATATATACTAATAAAAAGGAAATGTAATGGAGTTATATTTCTATTAAACCTAGAACTCTATCACTTAGCAAAAAGGTTTTTTTTTTTTTTTTTTTTTAGTGTATATAAATAACAATATCACAATAGAGGCAGGCCCAGGTAAATGTATTCTAAAACTTTTCTCATTGTAAGCTATTGACTCACTTTCAATGTTAGACTGTGTTGGTATCATTAATCTCTTTCTTTCACAATATTTTTTTCTTTGTGAACATTCTGATGGTAATGTTTATAATTATGGATTTTCTGGTACTTCTCTTCCAGATAATGGAAGTTAGACCCACCAGCTGTGAGAAATGGCATAAAGTGGCCGGGCAGGGAGGAGTTCCTTCAGGGGCTGCATACATGATGCTCAAGTTGGTGCTGCATTGATAGGGAAGACGGAGATTGTGAAAGAAGTGTAAAATTAAACAGACAAAAAATGAGTCCTGTGCACATTGGCTGTAAACTCCAATAAATTAGTTAAGCTCTCTGGATCTCAGCTTTCACACCTAAATGTAAAGACAATGTTACGTCCTTTCAAAAATCATTACAACAATTAAGTGAAATATCTATAAGTCACAAAATACAGAAAATGGTACTTATGGGTTATTTTAAAGGAGGTGTATTAACTAGCAAGGAATGCCATTCAGATGCTGGAGTTACTCATCACGAGTTTGAGGTCTTCATCTCAGAGGTCTAGTCTACAAGGAGTGAGCTGGGAGCTGGGCGTGACATCTTCTTCTCTTTTTCAATTGTTATGCATTGAATCGAGGGCTTTGCCCAAATAAGCGCCTTCTTGAGACACGAACTGCATAAAAGAAATCAGGCTTAGTTTGAAATTATGGTGGACCGTAAAATATGAACCCACTTCTCATGCAAGGGCTGGTTGTCAACCCAGCTGATGTAAGTAAAGACTATTTTAACCATAAGGAGAAATGTAAATAACCCAATGCATTCTGAGCCACCCAATCACATTGTAACTAATGTTTTTATAATGAAAAGGTTATACAGTTGGTTCAATTTACTAAAAACAGATTAGGTTCTTTTATAGTTTTTTTTTTTTTTTTTTTTGGGGGGGGAGCACTATTTTGACACCAGTGGTCATAGAAAATATATAAAGCACTGACAGATACTGTCCACAAACATGCACAGCCAGGCTCTAAGTGAGGATCTGAGGCTCACTTCCATGCATATCTCTGGCAATGGGAGCCTAAGTTTACAACTCCACAAGAAGCGGTAATTGTGTCAGAACTCCAGACTTAGCACTTAAGTTACTCAAGACTTAGCGCTTAAGTTAAACTTAAAATTCTCATCATAACACAAGTTGTCTCTCTGTGAGGGCAGTTGTCAGTCAAGGGTCGATGATATAAGACTTAGGTACTTATTTATTTATAACTTATTGTATTATTTCTTTTAAGTTTTACTTATTTGATATAAGGTCTCACTATGTAGCTCAGACTCGCAGTGATTCTTCTGTTTTCTGTCTCCCCAGTGCTGGAATTACAGGTATGTGCCCCCACACTTAAACTCAGTCATAGCTCCACACCCCTGGCATGGGCCCCGTGTGGCATGCAAAACAGAGGAATTGAATCCTCGTCCTTGGACTTGCCAAAGCAGGTGCTTAGTCCATCGTGCTATCTTGCTGGCCCTAAGTTCTTATGTAGATATTACCCTTTACTTAGTGTATATTTTCATAATTTTTTTTTGTCTTTTTGAGACAGGGTCTCGCTATGCAGTTGAGGCTGGCATTGAGCTCACTTTTGTAGCCCAGGCTGGTCTCGAACTCCCACCAATCCTCCTGCCTCAGCCTCCCGAATATTTTCATAAAATATTTAAAGTCTTCACTTCTGTTTCACCTATAATGCCACTCACTACATATCCTAGTAAGATAATAAATATAGGCATATATGAGTCTTGCATTCCTATAATCCCAGCCCTCTCTGAGGCTAAGTGAAGATGGTTACAAATTCAAACTCAGTCTCGGTAACTTAGAAATTTAGGGAGACCCTATCTCAAAAACTAAAACAGTACAGAGATATAACTAAGTGCAAAGGCTCTGGGGCATGTCCTCAGTTCTGGAAGGCGGAACGTGGTAGCTTCTTCAACTTTGTTTAATTTTCAGACAAGATCTTGTTGGGTATCCTAGGCTGGGTTTGAACCTGTGTTCCTATTTGGGCAGCACCAATGACTCGTTCTGGCTCATCCTAAGCCAGAGGCAACCAGGAGACCTGGGCAGGATGCACAAGCAGGAAGCATCCCACCAAGTCAATCACCTTGTCAAATAGCTTCAAGAATTTGACTTAGCCTGCAGAGGCTGCAGTGTGGCTTCCCAGCACGTTATCCCTTGAGCTGTATTTTCTTACGTGTACTGTTTGCCCATAACCTTTCAAGTTGTACAGATTCCTGTTCACCTCTATGACAAAGAATAGTGACCGTTCACAGTGTACATGTACTAGTTATCATCGGAGAATATTAATAAACATACAAAGAAGATACTATATGCTCCACATTATGGTAAAAGAATGCTTTTTCTGTGAAAATTTGGAAAAAAGCAATTAATTATGAGCAACTGAATATTCTCCACTGTGTTGTTTTTTGTTAGACTATGAAAGACAAAGTCTATACTACCAAAAACCCTTACATATATATTTGTTAAAAATACCAATGCTTGGGCTGGCAAGATAGCTCACCTGACTAAAGCACCTGCTTGGGTAGGCTTAGGCAAGTGCGGTGACTGTAATTCAGTCCCTGGCACCGCATGCATAGCCAGCCCATCTCTAATGGTGTACAACTGTAATCCCAGTGCTGGGAAGGCAAAAAACAGGCAGATCTCTGTGAGTCTGAGCTGCCTAGTGAGACCCTATAAAAACCAAATATGCTAAAATAAAGAATAAAAATAAAAGACACCAATCCTCTTAGGCATACAGGTAGTATGTATAAGCATGTATGTATACATAGTATGGATAGACAGTAAGCATGAGTATCCTACCACATGGAGAAGGATGAGGTGTTTTCTCCCTGGGGTATGGAATTGCAGATCCACCCCGCTGCATTATGGGTGACTCTGCCCTTCCCTGGAAGCATCTGGTAAAATGTGCTTCCCAGACAGGATATTGAGCAAGAGTTCTGTTCTTGTATGACAATAACTGCAAGCAAATCCTGCAAATATTCATTTAGTGATGGTGTTGGTGCTTAGCTCCATACACCCTTGTTGTCGCTTGTCAGGTAAATCAAAGGCACGTGGTGTGTATTGAGTGCCTGATATTATCTAAGTGTATCAGTCATGCTTGAGGAATCCCAAGGGTTTCATTTAAAATCTGAATTGAAAAACCTGCATTGTGAAAGCATTGGGCATCTAGGACATATGTTCTGGAAATAGGAAATTGTAAAATGCTGAATACAATTCCTCCTCTCTTTGCAGTTCTTAATATGTTAGCTCATTTGGAGTATGAATCAAGCTAGAGATGCAGTTTTAAATAGTGAAAAATATATTGAAGTGTGATCTCTCACTATGTGTGCTTCTTTTGGGCGTTGGATTTCAGTTTTGTTGTGATAACTACATCTCATAAACTTTATATTGTTCTTTCATGATGAAAAATAATTTATTAAATATCATGAACTCTTAAAATTTTCAGTGCAAATAGTTACAACATTCTGTTTGAAATCTGTCTTTGCTGACAATGTTCTTTGTTAGTGGATGAAAAACCTTTCTTCCGGAAAAGAGCCAACTACAGAAGCACAACTTGGAAGGGAAAGAACGTTGACACAGCCAGCTGAGAGTCTCGCTTTCTAGACAATGGTTTCACGTTAGAAAGGAAGCTTTGTTTCTCTGTGAAATAGTTTGCGTCTTTATGAATAAAATAGTGGTTTGAGAAGTATGAAGAAACTTCCAGAACTTTAAGAAATCTAAGAATAGTATTTTGCTGCACAAAGATGGAATAAGTCTTATGACTTCATGGATAACAAAAGTTGATATTAGCTATCAGCTGATTGCTAAAACTGAGTTACCCTCTGGTAGCTGGTGGGTGATACATCCATTGGTGACTTGTCTCAGTGCTCCCCCTCCTCCCCCTTTAGTTATCTCCACCCTAGCAGAGTAGAGGAGGAGTTGGCTGCCCTGAGTGATGGTAGACACCTGAAGAGCCGAAAGCACTTCTAGCCCAATATATGCCACAAAGGTTGTGAGGGTTACGAGCTAGTGTGTGCATACACAGCAGAAGTGCCATCTTCATCCTGCATTTGGAACATTTGGTGTTTCAGCACCATAGATGCATACTCAAGACAATGGTTTAATAAGGGGACAATCTGTATAAGTAATTGAAAGATGTAAAAAAAAAAGAAAAAGAAAATGAAACTTTATTGGACAATTTGCTAATAGGAAAGGTAGAAAAAAGGCTATTAGAGTTACATCAAGCAGGAAACCCAGCAGTCTGTCTAGGAATTAATAAACATAGAGTGATTCCTGGGAAGAAAGAGTTGAAGACAGAGGTCTACCACGAGGCCAGTTCCCCAAAGAGCTGAAGAAACCCAGGCGGAGGAAAGCAAAGTTACAGGTAGCATTAAAGGTCCTAAATCAACTTTCTTGTCTCTTCCACCTCCTGCTGACCTCCCCACTGAGCAGATATTATCTGAAACCAGAGAATGAACACACCACCTATAAATGCGTTTACATAATTCAGACTTCTGAGGCCAGGAAGAGTAGAGAAGGGTCAAGGACAGTTCCCAAGCCACACAGCAGATAGCAGATGCTGTAAGATTCATGACAGATCTCTGAGGACAAAGTTCACGGAAAAGAAAGAAGAGGACGTTCACCTGGTGACAAGCTGTTGGGGCAAAACAATTCTATTTGTTTTCTCAGAATTTTCTGAAGAGATCAGAGGAGGAAATCTTGTGTACTTTAAAGTCTTAGGGTAACTGCAATATGTGACTGATCAGGAACTCATGATTTAGAGGGCTTCTTGTACGTGTTAAGTTCAGGGGCTCAGTTGAGAGGCTCAGTTTGGGGTTCAGACAACAAAACTCCTGAGAAATTTTATTGAGCCTTGCTGTTGTTTTCACTGCTCTGACCAATCTGCAACTGGCCTCTAGACGTGGAGAGGACTGGTGACGACAAATATAAGGATAAAGCCAGTTGCACCACTAGGGTAAGCTACCTACCCCCAAAGTAGGCGAGACCAACAGGAGAAGCACAGGGTAATAGGGAATTGCCCTTCAATAGGAAATGAATCCCCAGCATGCTGTGCTGGCCCCACCCCCAGGGCGTGATGGGAGGGGCGATTGAGACTAGGCGTGTTGGCAAGTGCTTGTAATCCCCACTCTTGGGAGGCTGAACACAGGAGGATCACTACTAGCCAGATCTATGCAGCGAGATCCTGTTGATCCTGTAGACTCTGTCCTAAAATACAAAAAGAAAAATGAAAAAGAAAAGAAAAAGAAAAAGAATCTGTCCATCTTATTCAGACACTGCTGAAGGGAGCAGGAGGAAAACTACAACTAAAACATTCTGAGTTGTTCGCTCTGGTCCAGCGACACAGTTATTGGCCCCGCCTGTTGGGAAAGGCTGCTTTAATTTTAAAAGTTTGGAAACAAGTTATGATGTGCTGCATCACACTCACCAAAAGATGGAATCAACTCCTCTTCAGCTACGGTCTTTTTGTAATGTAATTTCCTTGGCTTTGGGACCAGTGCCACCAGACTCAGAAGAGTCTAAGATGATGTATTTGCAAAAGTCGGCGTCAGATGCCCATATCATTAAAACTCAAGAGCAGCTTCCGCACAAAGACGAATCTGCACATGAGACCTTTTCAAGACCTCTGCCTCCATCACCTTCAAATGCAAATGTTAGCGTAGAAAAAAGGACAAAAATAGAACAGAGAGCCTCTGTGATGCGTATTTCGTATGAGGTTGTATGTCTTCAAATCCTGATACCTGAAGGTGCTCTCTGGCAAACTAAGAAGCCAGATTTTTAAAATTTCTCAATGTTCTATGGTAGAGAGGAGTCTGCTAAGCTGTGTCCTAAAAGGATATTTATGGCATTGTAAACCATTTCCTTGAAATCTGAGGATTTGGAGGATGGAACAAAAGGAAATTAAGACAGAGAAGAGCCGGGCGTGGTGGCGCACACCTGTAATCCCAGCACTCAGGAGGCTGAGGCAGGAGGATTGGTGGGAGTTCGAGACCAGCCTGGGCTACAAAAGGGAGCTCAAGGCCAGCCTGAACTGCATAGTGAGACCTTGTCTCAAAAAGACAAAAAAAAAAAAAGAGAGAGATACATGAGCTGCAAGCCAAGGAAGGCAACTGTCACAACTGCTTTCTAAATTGATTGAAAAAATGGAGGTCTCTAATCCAGTAGTCCCTGAGTCTCAGTTCTCAAAAATTCAGCCCCTACTGCCATTTTTCAACCCTTCTGCTCCTCCATATGAAAAGAAAAGAAAAGCCCCCATAAAAGTTCATAGAAGTGTGATATCTCAGGCCCTTATGCTAGGGAGACAACAGGGAGACCCTGAAGCTTTTTCTGCCCCTGTGGGTACTTCTGCTGTGGTAGTTCAACAACACTCGTCAAATGCTAAATTTCCCCAGGGAACACCAACCTCTCTGGCATTCAAGGTTATTAAAGATTTAAAGCAAGCTGTTATGATCTATGATATTCAGTCAATCTGACAGGATTAAGGCAAGGATTAACAAATGAACATAGATTAATTCATCATGATTGGGAAGTTTTGTTTTGTACAGCTTTGGAGCCAAGCCAACATTTGCAGTTTAGAACTTTTTTTTTTTTTTTTGCAGGACCGGGGTTCAAACTCACAACCTTGCACTTGCCCAGCAGGTGCTTGTGCCTTGGAGCTATCTCCCCAGCCCCTGCAGTTTAGAACTTGATGGAAAAAATGAAAGAGATATTCAAGAGAGAGTTAACAGAGGACAAAATCCCCCAGTTAATGTTTCATCAGATCAACTCAGGTCAGGGACCTGGCTTGATACCCAAGTCCATTGGCAATATGATGATGTGGTAATTCTACAAACTCCTATTCATTGCCTGAGTGCATGAGAAAAGGTGGAAAGGCCAGGGGATGCTCAAAAATCAATTGCTACAGTTCTCCAATCTAATAAGGAGCCATATGTAGATTTTGTCTCCTAATTCAGGGAAGCTATACACAAAACAGTGAGAGTACCAGATTTGGGGATTTATTTTTACAGATTTTATCTTTTGAGAATGCGAATATAGAAGGTCGAAAGGCTCTGGATCCCTTAAAGCCACAGAGTGTATCATTGGAAGAATACATTAAGGCCTGTACTGATATTTGCTCAGAGCCATGCAGAGCTAATTTATTAGCAGCTGCCTTCCAGTCTTCTTTTAAACAAAACCAAACCAAATGTTTTAACTGTAATGGGTCATATGAGAAAAGGTGGCAGAAAAGGACAAAATAAACCAAAGGACAAAGGAGATAAAAATAACCAAATTGCTCCTGGGCTTTGTTTGAGATGCTGAACAATTGTGGAAAAGCCCACTCACTGGGCTCACGAATATCACTCCAAACTTGGTAAGCACTATTTCAACCTCAAGGAAACTGGAGAATGGGCCTGATGTCTTGGGGCCTGGAGATGAACAGTACACAATGCCCACAGTTTCCACTGGCCAGCCCTTATTTCAACCAAAATGCAGGCCTGTAGATCTTTTTTCATGAGAACCCTGGAAGCACAACACTAGATCTGATGATGGCTGCAGAAAATCAACTTTTGCTCTCAGCTTGTGGAATTTGCAAACTTCATACTGGAGCTTTAGCTCTATTCCAAAAGATATGGCAGTTCTGAGTGTAGGAAGGAGTAGTGCTCTAGCCAAAGTGTATTTGTACACTTAGGAATTATTGATAGTGATTATGAAGGAGAAATTTTATTAATGATATCTACTACAAAATCTTGAATTAAAGTTCAAATTAAAACTCAACATCAAATTGCAGATATGGACCGTTTGACTATGTATACAACTACCTTCTCTTAGAGCAATGGTGAAGAAATCTATTGTACCAATAATCATTAGAAACTTTATCATGTCTACACCCTGTGCTCTGTATAACTACAACAAGGACAACAATATGCATTGTATCAATTACTGGATATGTATTGATAACGTTTTTTTAAACTGTCACATTGTAATTTCTTATTAAAGTAATAATAAAAAACTTATCATATATAAAAGGGAGATTTTTTTCTTACAAAATTGACACTGTGTAGTCGACTAAAAATGGCAATATACACTATTAACTTTTTAAATTTTGCAGAAGTTAAAAGTACAAGAGAGAGACAATTCCATCAGGTAAGACAAAAAAAAAAAAGGGGGGCGGGGAGATGCTAGAAAGGGTTTCTCAGAGTGATCTCCACATTGGAGATTGGAGGAGACCCAGTGCACTATTAACTTGGGGCAATATACGTTTGTATTTTTCCAGAGAATACTAACCAACATATCTGAGTATCAGAACTCACCGTCAGGCTCTACTGTAAAACCAGATCTGCAGAAGAAGTTAACAGTAATGAAGCTAGAATCAATCTGCGACTTATTAAAGGAAATGAAAAAAAATGGAAATATAAGGCCTAAATAAGTGATAAAATATATACAAAAATAACTGAGTTAAATTTTACTAGTATTAGCATGAAATATACAAAAATACAAAATATGCATATTAATTACAGATAAAAAAGTTTTTATTCCTTCTAAATTTTCAGCAACAAGCAGACCCTGGAGGAGATCAAATGAAAATTATGTGTAGATCAGCCTGGGGTTTGCTAATCTCAGTGGCCTATACATTCATGGATTCATTAAAAAATGTACTAATGTGTACATGAAATAGTTTTGTATGGTAAGTACTACTCTGAGATTTAGGATTCCATGCATAATAAGCGAATGGTATGGGAAGACAAATATCCGTCAAATAATATCTTTGGGTGTTGAAAACCATAAAAATGGTAGAACAATATCCTGATCTGAATTGAGATTTCAGGTCTCTTTAGATACAACTATCAATGACAGTGTCCCTGCAGAGAAGACACTAAGGCAAATCCTTAAAGGTGACACAACTGAAGTTGTTCTACCCCTCACATGGAGTATATCACATGTATTCTGGGGTCCTAGCGTATGGTATTACACTTGATACCCTCAGCATCCTTAGCTAGCCTAGAGTTCATAGGCAACCAGAATTAGAAACACAGCCTAAGCTACCTATTCATAGAACTAAACAGCTATTATTCTTACTCTTAACTCAGTTAATAAGAAGTCATGATTACTACATAGCACATTGTGTGAGCTTTGGGCTTCTGCCTTTCAGAAACGCCAACCATAGGCAGAGAACAGTGACAGGGGGGCATCTGGAACTTGACAGGAGGAAAAACAGCCAGGAAAAAGGACAAAGGACAGACTGGGAGGGAAGCGCATACCCTGAAGAGGGTGATGTAATGGAATCCAAAAGAAGAAAGGCTACAAAGGGCAATTGTTATTTATCGCAGAAATTGCTTCTAGGTCACACAAGCCAAGGTCTAGAAGTGGATGTGACATCGTGGAAGTAACTGGTGACATTAATGAAGGCAATGTCAGGGAAATGATTGCGAGCAGGGATCACTTGGGGTAGGTTAAAAATAGAGCATGAAAGAAAGAACTGGAAATGCTGAAAGAATTCATCTTTGCAGGGGACAAAGGGACAGAATAGGAAAATAGCACAGGGGATAGGAGGTGAAGGGACATTTCTTCCTCATTTGGGTTTGTTTTCAATAGAGCACTATTAATGGTAATAAGAATTCTGGTAGAGGAATGCCAAATTAGCTGCACAGGAGAAAAAACCACACAACTGCAGGCACTGCTTTTGGGAAATCAAGACAGCATATGAGCGCCAAGCCCAGGAGTGGTGATTGAACGCTGATGAAACCATTCTTCCATGAAATCTACTATTGTGAAGCGATTTTAGTGAGAAACTGGGTGTTCCCATGGAAATTATTCCAAAGCCTCTATTGTCTTTAATGAATTAGCTATTTAGCATTTTGTGGAGCTTTGCAGAAAGGATTGTAAATGTGTTATATTCCTGTAGGGAAAGACAACATTAAGCAATGACTGACAAGCAGGGCCACGAGTCCATTTAGGAGATGTTGTAGTCATTTTAGAAAGGCAGGCGCCATGCCTACCGTGGGAGGTACTGCAGGTGCGTTCAGCCACTCAGCTGAGAGGAACAGTGAGGAAGCGGCCCCAGCAACAGTCCTTGCCACACAGTAGCCACAGGGTGAAATTAGTTCCAGTGACCTGATGATCATAAAGACCAGGAATCCCACGGGGAATCACAAGCGGGTGAAATAGAGAACTCGACTCATGACAAGCAGAGGTGGCATGGTCAGAAATGCGCTGCAGGGGGACAGCAGAACGTGTGAGCTGTGAAATGAAAGGCATTAAGCTCAGCTCAAGATACATGAAGACCATCTTTTGTTGGAGGTAAGTGTACTGATGTTGTATCCTAATCAAGGTTATCCCCAGAGGAGTCCACATGTGCTCACACTGGCTCTCGTATTGGTCTCCACGGAACTGCAAGCACTGATGATAAGCATGTGACTAGAAGAAGGTGGGGGTCTTAGGATGATCTGTCTACAAGTAGCCAAAGGGGAAGCGGAGAGAAAATATAACTGAGGCTGAAGAAAGCAGTGAACAAGGGAAAAAAGCTAGGAAGCCAGTCTGTGGCACCCACAAAGTTAAAAGATGAATGACACGTTTGTGAATTAAGGGAAATGGGAGTCGTAAGGAAGGAAGAGAAGAAAGTCGATGGATAATGGGGTGGGAGCTTGGATTAGCTGCTGTCTTGTTCCTGTGATCAGGCATCTAACGCCTACTGCTTAAAGAAGGGAAAATTTATATCCGTGCACAGTTTCAGTTCATTGCTGGGTGTTTCAAGGCAGAGACAACGTGGCAGGGACTGCTGGGTAGAGGAAGCCGCCCAACCCAGGCTACCAGGAAGTGAGAGAAGCGAAGATCCTGGGGCCATAAGTCACTCTGCAAGTCAGACCTCCAGTGGCCAGGCCCTTCCCAGGAGGCCATGCCTCCGAGGGGGAGACTGCTGGAGGACATTTTAGATACACGCTGTAACAGGATATGATCATAAAATATTTACTGTAAAACACTAACAGTCCTACGTATGTGAGAGCTGATGGCAATGTGACTGGGGACACATAAAGGACAACAGTGGGAACTACGTGTGAAGGAAGTCCACACATTTTCAGCAAAAATGTAATTTTGTGCTAACTCTGATTTAAAATCACACAAATATAAAGTGAAATTTCTATCTGTTACAGTTTAGACCAAAGGATCCCTCCAATATTGGATGTGCTCAGAAGTAGAGGTTTTGGAAAGTGGTCAGATCATGGGTGCTCACCTCCTCAATAACACAGATGCGTTCACAGCCGAATGCCTTGTTCAGAGTGAGAGTCTGCCTGCAGCAGCTGGGCACGGCGGGCACATGTCTGATGCCAGTCCTCTGGCTCCTTCTTTCACCT
>PVJA010038919.1:0-19475 GCA_004027025.1 Myocastor coypus | reverse complement strand
GGCGCAGGGGCTTACCCGCGGCGGGTGCGCAGGCTCAGCTCCCAGCGGTGGGGTTTGGGCTGGGCTGGGACAGGAAGTTAGTCGCGGGAACGCAGAAGCGGGGCAGAGGGTCGCAGGGGCTTACGCGCGGCGGGTGGGCAGGCTCAGCTCCCAGCGGTGGGGTTTGGGCTGGGCTGGGACAGGAAGTTCACATAATCTATTTTTACATAATTTTATTATGTTCTTTTTAAAACTTTATTCATTTTAATAAGAAAAATAACAATGAGACAGTTTCAAAACACATTAGTAGGTCAGCTACAATAATTAATACAATACATATTGTTGTCTTCATAGTAATTGTTCAGAGTACAAGATGCAGACTTGATCATTTTTCTAAACACTATTAGTACATGGGACCTGGCAGTATGGCTCAGTGGTCTAAAGTGCCTGCTTAGGAAAGCTTTGGCAGCTTCAGGGATCATGGTTCGATCCCCAGCACCACATGCTGTATCAGCCCTGCCCTCAGGGCAGGCTGAGCCGGCCATAAAATTAAATAAACAAACAATAGTTCTGAAACAAGAAAAAAAATTCTAAAAAATAAATAAATAAACACTATTAGTACAATCTTTCTTCTCGTTGAACTAAGAGAAAGTAGCTGTATGTATAGTTCATAATAGTAGTGGGTTATTAGCATATCTGGCAATGTTAGAAGCTGTTGATTTGAGCCTTTTACAGATCAGTATATTAATCTGGCTTTACTTTTCATACCTTGTGGTGTCAGATCAAGTTAAAACAAGATCTATATAACAAAATATTAACTTTTATAACTGACAAGGTCAGTCAGATGCCCTCTGGATTTACCATGCACACACACAACCTAGATCCTGCTGTCCCTAGAAAAGGCCCACCCACGACTGCATCAGGTTTTAGGGGGACACTGGGGTATGACAAGGCATAAAATTCCATCCCAGGCTCCATAATATTTCTTGTATATTCCTTCATGTAAAAGGCATTTGGCCTGTTTCCAAGGGCTGTCAAAGTCCTAAATGATTTCAGAATTGCTGAAAAGTTTAAGTTTAAAGACTCTGAGATTTAAAGCAAACTTTTACCTGAATCCCCTCATACAAATGAAAGACATTTTAACACTTCCGACGTACAATAGTACAAGATAAATATTTCCCTTTCGAAATGTACACAGAGTACAAGGGAAAGCAATATAACCAAAACAAGACCAAAATCTAGCAAGCAAACAGGAAATCGTGTCATTTGTTACAATTGTAACTATACTTAAAAAACATGGAAAGCTTTACTCCTAAATGATTAATCAGACAAATGAGTCCTCCCCATTGCAGCCAATATTATTTTATCAAAATCAGAGGTGTTAGGGACAGTGAGATGGCTCAGTGGTCTAAAGCGCCCTGTGGAAGCCAGGCTGGTGGCTCACGCCTGTAATCCCAGCACTCGGGAGGCTGAGGCAGGAGGATTGGTCCGAGTTCGAGACCAGCCTGGGCTACAAAAGTGAGCTCAGGACCAGCCTCAACTGCATAGCGAGACCCTGTCTCAAAAAGACAAAAAAAAAATAAAATAAATAAATAAATAAAATAAAGCGCCCTGTGGAGGAAACTTAAGGCAAGCACTGTGATGGCTCCTCGATCCCTGGCACCACATGCTGCACACCTCCACCCCAGGGTGGGCTGAGCCAGCCATAACACAAACAAATAAATGAGACTTAAGAGAAATAAATAAAAAAAAAATCTTAAAAAAAAAAAAATCAGAGGTGTTAGCCAAGGTGACTAAATGCAGTTAAATATTTATTTAAAATGTAGGCAAGAAGCCGGGCGTGGTGGCTCACGCCTGTAATCCCAGCACTCGGGAGGCTGAGGCAGGAGGATTGATGCGAGTTCGAGACCAGCCTGGGC
This sequence comes from Myocastor coypus, assembly GCA_004027025.1. Taxonomy (NCBI): domain Eukaryota; kingdom Metazoa; phylum Chordata; class Mammalia; order Rodentia; family Myocastoridae; genus Myocastor; species Myocastor coypus. The sequence goes on along the minus strand of PVJA010038919.1, from coordinate 17,577 downwards.
TACAAAAGTGAGCTCAGGACCAGCCTCAACTGCATAGTGAGACCCTGTCTCAAAAAGTCAAAAAAAAAAAAAAAAAAAAAAAAAAAAAAAAAAAAAAAAAAAAAAAAAAAAAAAAAAAAAAAAAAAAAAAAAAAAAAGTAGGCAAGGGAAAATATTGAAGAATATTTGATCACGTGTTAGAAAAATACATGAGAATTATCCAAAAATTTCTATAAGAGGGCCAGCCAGATAGCTTAGCAGAGTACAGTGACCACGTAGGCAGACGCAGGGACTTGGTTTAATCCTCAGCATGCCACGCTGGCCCCATCCCTGAGTCACGGTGAGATAGGTATTGAGACTGGATGTGGTGGGGCATCCCTGAAATCCCAGCTCTTGGGAGGCTGAAAGCAGGAGAATCACTATGACTGTAATTTGTGCCATGAGACCCTGTAGATCCTATACTAAAATATATATATATTATATATATGTATATTATATATAATGTATTTATTTCTACTATATATAATATACTAAAGTATATATACTTCTACAGTAAAAGTTTATTGTTAATAAACTTAAAGCAGTCTTTATTTTATAAAAAGTTCTTTTTTCAAGTATATGACATAATGTCTATTCACAGAAACAATCCAAGAACTAAATATAAACTTTCTAGTAAGTGTATAGTGTTTATTTGTGTTTGCCTCTGCCGTTTTCAGTGTTGGAAGCGAAAGACAAAAGAAGATGGAAGTAAAGAAAGGATAAATAAAACAATTCACTGAGATACATTAAAAACTTAAATGCAAAAATAAAATATACTTCTGAATAAGAAACTTCCCATTGTAAAGTCATAAAATTCTATGTTGATCTATAAATTCAATTGAAATCCAATTAAAATAACAGCAGGATAGGGTGGATGGCTGAATTGCAAAGAAATATTTTATCTGGAAGAATTAATATGGTAGACTAACCAGGAAAATTATGAGGAAGGTGTGATGAATCCCAGTGTAAGCTTAACAAACGCTGAAAGCATCAAACCTAAAATAGGTCACTCAGTTCGCTACCATCATCATAACATAACTGATAATCATTCATACTACATGGCACCGAGTACAGAGCATAATATTGGTGACATTTTGTTTTGTTTTCTTTTTATCCACTTCCTATCTAACTCAGGCAGCTGAGTTAGTTAGAAATATTATAGGCAGTCTGACAGGACTAGGCTTCAATATGGAAGACAAGATACCTTGCCACTGTGGGCGTGGTAGGCACTCCTGCTTTAGACCAGACCTCAAGACAAAAGACTGAACAAACACAGCCACATACTTCTCTAGGGATGGGCATCAGGAATTGGTATTCTAAATAGGTAGAAAGCAACTTGAAAGAGCCAGAAAGAATCACTAACCCAGCATCCTACAGGAAGAGCCCTGTTCTGCATTCATGTCTGCCTCTTGTGTGAGTGACTTCCCTATTTGGTCCTGGATTTCATCAATTTTACCCAAGCAATTGTGCTTACTATCTTACCTGTTGATCATATGTCTTAGTTACTCTTCTCTCATTGCTGAGACAAACACTGGCCACTCACAGTGAGGGAAGGAAAGGTTTATTTAGCTCACAGTTACTGGAGGTTTCAGTCCATATTCTTCTGGTTCCAAAGCAGACAGGTACATGGCAGAGGGCAATCTTCTATGGCGGTGGGTGGGCAGAGAGCAAGAGCTCTGGGAGAAAGCTAGCAGCTGCTCAAGCAGCTAACTTCTCTTTCTCCCTTACATTGAAATGCAAATCACCTGCCCTGGGGGTGGGGACACCTATACACAAACCACAAAACCATAGTTTCATCCAACCCCTTGTGCGAGTTCCCATGTTTTCTGCTATTCATTTAGGTTCATAATCTGATGAACTTGAATCTTTCTCCTATCTGTAAAACATGTAAACAACAACTGATTACTTTTGCTGAAATTGGAGAAACTTATTTTCTTTCTAATGATTAAGAGACAATAATGCTGGGATAAACAGAACCTTCAATCCTAGTTCTTAGCGAATCTTGACATTGATTTTCACAGTGGTAGTTCCAAGTCTGCACTCCCACCAACAGTGCACAAGGATTCCTTTCTCCCCATACCCCCTCCAGCATTTGTTATTGGTGACTTCCAGATGATGAACATTCTTTCTGCGGTGAGATGGAATCTCAGTGCTGTTGTAATTTGCATTTCTCAGCTATTCCCCTCCTGGTTATTTTTCCAGAAGAACTGAAAACATCATTCACAGTGATAAATGTACACCCATGTTTATAGCAGTGAAATTTGTCACAGCTAAATCTTGGAAGCAACCCAAATGCCCATCAACTGAGGAATGGATAAAGCAGATACTATATTTTTACAAAATGGATTATTATTCAGCTATAGAAAGAATAAATTTGAGGCTTTTATCTGTAAATGGATGCAACTAGAAACCATAGTCTTCAGTGAAATAAATGAGGTCCACATGAGCAAACATCATATTATTACCCTAGAGTAAGAACTTGAAAGAGTAAATAAAAGCTGAAGGGTACAATAGATGCAGAAAAGGGGAAGGAATCTGCCTAAAAAGAAGAAATTACTGCCGGGCGTGGTGGCTCACGCCTGTAATCCCAGCACTCGGGAGGCTGAGGCAGGAGGATTGGTGCGAGTTCGAGACCAGCTTGGGCTACAAAAGTGAGCTCAGGACCAGCCTCAACTGCATAGCGAGACTCTGTCTCAAAAAAAAAAAAAAAAAAAAAGAAGAAATTACTAAGATGAGGAGAAAGACAAAAGAGTGAGTAGGGTAGAGATATAGATCTATGTACATAAGAAAGATGGTTTGGACAACTGTACTGTGGATTCTTCTGGTCTATGGAAAGAAGGACATCAATGCTTATTTTTAGTTGTTCTTTTTTTCACTTTTTATTCCTCTTTCTCTCTTTACAACTTTTTCTTCTCTCTTTTCCCAGTTCTACATGCATATATCTTGTAATGTGAGCAATTAAGTTGAAGACAATACTATGCGATATAGCAAATACTGTCGAATTCACTTTATTTAGTGAAACTCTGTACCACTTCTAATTTTTTATTATTATTATTTTATATTGTCTTTTTTAAAAAGTAAAGAAAGACAATACAATAATGCTTCATGCCCCATGCTGGAGAACTGCTCCATAGCAAGATGGCATATGGTAGAGAAGAAGGAGAGGTAAAAGTAGAACAATTTGCAAAAAGAATCGAAGGCATTTGAAGGTTTCACCATGAGTAAGGTACACAGTGGACCTGAGAGAGACTGGGCAGCTGTCAGTGTTCAGGATGCTGCCCCAGAGGAGAGCTGAATGATGTGCTTGAGAAGCAGAGAAAGAAGGACCCACAGGACACCTGCCCTACAAACTATTTCATCCAGAGATGACCAAATTACTTCTGGAAGGAAGAGACAGAACAGCTCCAGACAACACTATGCTTCAGGCTTGTGAGACTTCAGGTTCAGTGGAACATGGATTTCCTGACTGAGGAAGAAAGGAGCAAATATAGGACTGAAAAAAAATGAGCCTTTTTCTCAAAAGGAAATGGAAAAATTTAATTCACGACAAAAGTTACATAACAGTTTTGGCGATAGATGAAAATTAAATATTCTGAAGACTTAAAAGAGAATTTGCAAAGCTGCTTTCCCCTATTTTAGCTTGTAATTGCCATATCTAACTAAATATCCATTAAATATGAGAGAAAGAAACAGAGAGAGAAGGAGGGAAAGAAATGGAAGGAGGGAGAAAAAAGAGAAAGGGAGGGAGAGAGAGAGAATAAAGCCATCGAACTGCAGTAGTTTGAGCATAAAACAGAGGGGTAATTGCTCTAACTTCCATAGAATGACTAAGAGTTTGAGTACAACTCAGAGGTAACAGCCCATTTATATTCTATGAGGTAGGAACACCCATACACAGTGTAGTGCAGGACTGTGAATGGCTAGACCAATCTAGCTTGATGATGCACCTCCCACCTCACTTCATCAGCACGGGTACTCTGGGTTGGAATGTTTAGTTTCATTCACTCATTGCTGCTAGCACTGATATGAATGAAGCACCTAACAGACAACAAAAATTGTTCTTCCTATAGCTTCTCAGTGTAGCTAGACTGATCTTCCACACAGTCTGCTAGTCTCTGAGGTTTGGGAATTCTGTGCTATGCCTATATCCCATAGAGGGAGCATTTAAAAAGACAAGAGAAAAGCAGCAAAACTCCTGGTAATCCAGCTCTAGAAGTGCCGGAATGTAACAATTCTGCCACATTATCGTGCTTGACAAATTACTAAACCAGCACAGATTTAAGCTAAAAGAACTTTAAACTCTAGCACTTCATGGGAGAATTAACATAGAAAATGAAGTTATATTTAATCTAGCATTGCCGTTTAAGAAAAGAACACAAACATTTTTATGTTTACAAATTTTGCATTAGCATATGAACACACTGCCATGCATGTGGATGAATCTTCATAGAAATGAGAAGCCTCACTGAAATTCACAAGTTGTGATTCTGCTAGAAGCTGGATGCAGTACAAAGTGATATAGAAATCATCCCTGACACAAACTTAACATTAGTAGTAAAGAAAGAAGTGTCCGTTAAATATTATAATATACCTCATTTACATATTCCACTCTTTGATATTAAAAGTAAAGAAAATATACTTTCTATGCTTTTAACTATAAATTTTACATTTTATAATGGAATGGAAAAAGGAAGTGATACATTTATAATTTTGAGCTATTACTGTATTCTTTGCTTTCTTGATGGGATTATAGGTCATACAAATCAAATGAGTCTATAGCTTTTGCAATTATGTGCACATAATTTTATTTCTGGTCACTGTATGTAGTCCTGCCCTGGGATGAAAGAAAATATTTGAAGGGAATAAGAAGTATTCTAGCATAATTGTACAAAGAGAGCTATAATTCTTGACATTCAAAAAGGACATGAATTATTCAGCAAAACCTAAAAGGAGGATGTTTGACATGATACTATCTATATAATATCTTAACATTATAAAATATCATAAAGCAAATTTTCCAGAAGGAGGCAAGACATGATGAAAATGAAATATAAAACCTTTAAACTATAATTCTGCAATAGGAATTGGTCAGGATTTTAGAACAGGAATAGTGGGGAATGAAGCACCAAGGAACTGGTCACAATTCCTATTCTTGGTTTCTTTTACCCATGCACAAATGTGGTAGATTATCACATAAATTTAGCTCAAACAACTCTTTCATTTGTTAGGTGTGGAAGGAATCTGAAAGTTCCATATACGTGGAGAATGAGGTAGAAAATCTCTGAATTGAGAGTGTGGTAAGAGTTGAGTATACTAAACTCATGGTCCACACAGATAACAACAAAGTCTCAAAATCATAGAAAGGCTTAACAATGGGACAAAGGACACCGCAGAGACCGGCAAAAGTGATTGTGATAAAGTTAATGTTTAATTGCTTGATCAACCTTGCATGCCTGCATCTGGTAATCTGAGCAACACATTTCATGAAAATAATATATAATATCTCAACCATTGTTAATTTTCTATTTTTGTTTTGAAAGTCTATACCATTTTTATTGTTTTATGTTGCTTTGTTTTTTTATTTTGTTGTTTGCTTTTTTTTCCTCTTTAAAATAAAAAGTACAAAGAGGTTGACATAAATAATGTCAATTGGGCCCGGCAGGATGGCTCAGAGGTCTAAAGCGCCTGCTTAGGAAAGCTTGGGAGGCTGCAGGGACCGCGGTTCGATCCCTGGCACCACATGCTGCGCCAGCCCTGCCTTCGGGGCGGGCTGAGCCGGCCACAAAAATGTAAAAAATAAATAAATAAATAAATAAATAAATAAGCCGGGCGTGGTGGCGCACGCCTGTAATCCCAGCACTCGGGAGGCTGAGCCAGGAGGATTGGTGCGAGTTCGAGACCAGCCTGGGCTACAAAAGTGAGCTCAAGGCCAGCCTGAACTGCATAACGAGACCCTGTCTCAAAAAGACAAAAAAAAAAAAAAATAAAATAAAATAAATAAATAAATAAATAAAAATGTCAACGATATCAGCAGTGGATGAAAACAATATGTCCTAAGATAGGACTGGTTGTGTATTACTTGTCACACACACACACACAAAATGTAAATTGGAGGCCAGCGTGGTTTGTCTGTGTATATCAGATAGATTCAGTGAAGAAGTATGCCTTTGGCCTCACAAATCATTTAGATCCACATTCCCTCTGGCCAGAGATAATACTGAGAAAGAACAACTGGGCAAGATAAAATTTAAGTGACCTAGAATAATTTATCTACAAGAAATGAGGACTGGCTGGGGAGATAGCTCAGTTGAATAAGCACTTGCCTAGCAAGCATGAGGACCTGCGTTCAATCCCTGGATGTGAAAAATAAATAAATAAATAAATAAATAAATAAATAAATAAATAAATAAATAGATAAATAAATAAATAAATAGATAAATAAATAATTGATTAAAAAACAATAAATGAGGATTAAATGAAAAGATAGAATTATTACATTATAGAGGATAATTCAGTTCATTTTCTGTTCATCTGGAGAAGAGTTATTCTTGAGTCTAATTTTACCAGTTTTAGAGAAAATGAAAAAGGTTTTTATGTATAAAAACTTCTTAATGGTTAATATCATTACGCATTTTTGTTACTATTTTTCACATAGTATTATCTACTTCATTATTGTTTTATCTGGCTATACTCATAAATATTGCAAAGTTAAGGCGCTTGAATTTTTGATGGTTTTAACTGAATATCTCCCGACAATGCCTTGTGAACAGAAATAATAGCATCATTTAGAAGCTTGCAGGCTCTGTAAGTCTTATGTCACCTTTAATGCACAAGAGGGAAACTCGGGTTAGATGCGTGACATGTCTAGATTAACCTAATACCTACGAACTTCAAGATCAAGTACCTTAGGAAAATTTTTCAATTTCATCTCTGGATGTTTTCAGTTTTTACAAGTAGGATCTCCTTCAGTCTCTGTCATACATATCTGTTTTGCTAAGGTATGAAATTTAACATTCATACATTGGCATTTCAAACATGCAACTATCCTTTAGCTGATTTAATTAACATTCTTCAAATTAGCCTGTGCCTAACTAATTTGGGAGGAAATGCCAGGTGACTAATGTGTTTTCTCAGATGTCTCTTTCAATTGCTTTGTAGCTCCTTGGAATATAAAGCCTGCTATACCAAGTTATTCTTGCATTTTCTTTACAGAGAGGCTGCTAGTATTTGATCACTTGTGTATACTGTCTTTGTGTTCCACTTTCAACTATTAACATACTGAAATCCCCAATGTGACTCAATGCTTAACCTCATATCTGTGGTTTCCAATTTCTAAGATGATAAACCCAAATATTTTACCCACATTTAATCATTTTCTGCATCATATTTGATGTATTACCCAGACTTTTTTTCGCTACACATTCTGTCTCAGTATCTTGGAGAGGCTGTATTTACACAGAAGCAGTATTGCATAAGGCTACTGTAAAGCCTATAGTTTGAGAGTTTATTATTAATTACTGCAAAGTCTATAATTTAAGAAGTGGTCAAATCTCTGAATCAGATTCAAATATACAAAATCAATACATTGCATTTAAATAATCTGCATATTTCCTCTCTATAGTGTTGAAAATATTAAGGTGCTAATTATTCTATTATGGTACCATGTGTTTACTATGGAAGTATTTTTAATGGCATAAAATTAAACACACAAGATACTTATAATACCGGCAGTCAGAAATAATCACATAGTAAATGCATACAATTATGCACAATCTATGTTTCTTAATTTTACAATATTGCATTTTTGCTGATAGAAGTGTGATGATTTATACACCCAGATATTTTTATCTATTATAGATTGTTGTCTGCAATGAAGTTGCTTAGTTCACAGATATCAGTATACCAAGTTATGTAAAATGTTTTAACTAATTATCCTTAAGCTTCATGCAAAATGTAAATTAGTTGATTTTTTGCAGAAGAAACCTGACTTTTTTTTTTTTTTTTTTTTACTGTTATTTGCTCTAGCTTACAATTAAATTACAAAGAAGTATGCATAGTGGTATAGAGATCTTTCAGGTTCAAAACCAGCACACAACATTACCCTTTTGTTGTAGGGTATGGCTTTCTATAAAGATATTTTCCTTCTGGGAACCAATATACTTTCTAGCCAACCGTCAGATAGCTACAGTGTGACATTTAGCAAAAATTCAGTTGTGAAAAGGATGTGTGATTTTGAATTATTGTCTAACTTCTATGCATCTTAGATCAAGACTACTGAAACACTGTTTATCAAGTCCAAATGTCAGTATAAACTCTGCTGGGACTAATGTGATCTTAAAGGGTTTATGTAAAAATGTTCATATATGTGTTATTTAAAAATAAATGGAATGAAAAAAAATAAATGGAATGGAAAAATATTTTATTTTTAAATAGGGAATTTCATTATTTCTAAATTTGCAACTTGGTGGGAAAGTTCCAAACTTAAATTAAGTAACACATGATATCTCAAAGGAAACACATGACACTGTAACTAAATGTAGTTATAATCAATAGAAGAAGGTAAGTGTCAGTGATGACAGAATGGGAAGCATTTCTTGGGCAATTGTGTGTCATGCACCATTGTAGAACTACAATAGGCTTTCTTTTCTTATGCAATAGGCTTTCTTTTAAAGGCACAGTCTCTTTTTTATTTTTGTTGTATATTTGTCAAACAGAATGGTGAATTGCATATTTATATATTTGTTATCCATGCATCATATTTGGATTATTAAAGTTTCTCATGCTTGCTTCAGCAGCATATACACTAACTAAAGTTTTTATTTAAGTAGCTAAAATTTTTTTAGCAATAGTGAATGTATTAGTTATCCTTCCCGCCACTAGGAAGGAATACACAACACCCATAACTTAAGGAGGAATGGTGTGATTTGGCTCACACTTTTAGGAGGTTGAGTCCAAGTCCAGCTGAGTCCAAGGAGAAACCTCATGTGCAGGGGGGTAGCTGAACAAAACTGCTGAGCAATAGGCCATTGAGAAGCAGAGCAAGGGAGCAGTGCAGAGAGGAGAAGGTAGGGGACTGCGAATAGTACACAGGTCGCACCTGCATGACGCCCCCAGAGACACAGCCTTTCTAATTTGTTCCATGTTCCTCTTCCCAGTCAAGAGGACCTAACATAGTCAAGGGTCTCAGTAAACAGTGATCTCCTACCTAATTCGATGCCAAAATATGTATTTTCCATGCTTTTAGAAAATCTGAAGAAATGCAAAGTAGAAAGTTTAGTAAGTCTGAATATTTACTAAAGGTGCTATGATTCTTTAGAGAAAATATGCAGGAGAAGAATGACAAGACACAGAACGACTTACATGGCAGGAGACCAGTGCAGTGCTGCTCCTCTTTTAATGTACAGTTCCATGTGGCTGTAGGAGACATCAATCTCTAGGCGAAGTCTAGGTGTCTAGTAAGTCACTATTTCACTGTGTCAATCAGTAGTAATCATGAAACCCCGGACCCCTGGGCCTGCTTGCAGGTACTGTAATCTGCTGAGATATTTGGCCTTCTCATTCTGATGCTGCTTTTTTAATTTTTTTCTGTCACATATATCACAGTGCTGTAGGAAACAATGTGATCATTTTTTATCCTATTATGTCCTATTATAAGTTCCTGATGATTAAATCCCTTTTATTCTCAAAACAAAACAAAACAAAACAAACAAACAAACAAAAAAGCAGATGGCTTTTAGTTGGAGGCTTACTGAGAAAAAAAAAAAAATGCATTCTTTGTTTTCTTTTTAAACCAATTCTTATTATTTCGCATCCACTTTTTACTGAAATTATTACTTTACTACAGTTAATATTATAATTCTGAGCAACTTCAATATCTATATACATATTTAACATAATATTATATCTGTCTTCAGATACAACTTTTCCTCAATTGTTTTCACCCATTCTCTTTTAAAGTACCCTCAGGACAACTTGAATAATCATAAACTTCCCGATTGCAAAGAATATGGTGAAAAAATGCAAACTTGAAAAAGTGTTTCCCTTTAATTTGCCTTATCAAGTATTCATAATACATTTTCACACCTTCTCTGCCATATTATATCAACTTATCTACAGTCTGTCAGTCATCTATGATGCAGTTTGCCTCTCCACCATGTTTTCAGAGTTAGAGGGTTTATGGTCAACCAATAACATGAGCCTTCCTTGGGTGTTCTTAATTCTGTTTCCCATTCTCTCACTAACTGGTCTCTGTACTCTTTTCTTTCCCAGATTCGAACTCCAAGTGGACTGCACACCATGACTCTTTTGGTTCTATGTTCAAGTAGCTGATTACATATCCACCTATGCACATCAGTCTTGATTAATGTATGTTGTCATAAACCAAGCCACTCATTTCACTGTATGTGTATTCTTCCAGTGGGCTCTATTTCTCACTCCTGAAGAGAACATGTGATAGCCTCTCTCTCCACGTATCTGTTAATGAAACTCATTTTGCCTTTGGATCTTACAGGCCTCGGTCACACAAGACCAAGGAAAGAGAAATTACAATGGGAAAACTGTTCATTCCTCAGTTGCCTGAACCACTCTGGATAATATCACCACTGACAAGTACATTGTTCTTCATTTATCTTTGCACTATATATCATATAACTATATTATCTAATACCAGTAATATCTAATACTGGTCTCTCACTCCTGAGAACATTACTTGTGCTCTATATTATGTACCAGGAGAATATCTTCAAAGTCTTTTCTATTTTTAAACTAGGATTTTGAACATATTTTGGGATATTACCTTGCATTACTGCACTTTGTTTTTCTTCATTGTTTATAGTTTTTAAACATCTTTGTGGGTTCTCTTGTGGGTGTGTGTTTAATGTCTGTACTCATAAAGTCTGATGCTAGTCTCACATATTTCACTTTTGGGGGGTGTTCATTAGCCTACATATTCTAGTGACAGCTTCCACTTTTGTTACATTTCACATATTTCATACATAGGTAATACTATTTTTAATGTACTGACAGAAATAAAATCATAAAGAAAAGTTCAAATATTTGTATTCTTCTTTGTATTTTTATGAACTTAGAAACAGCAGGCTATCAGCTGTTCCTTTCTGTCACTGATTGCAATTTTATCTTATTATCATACCCTAGGCCTACTGGAAATCAGTAACTGCTTGCTCTTTCTTCTTTTCTTAAGCCACACTGCCCACTGCCTGTGCAGGGACCAGAGTTCGATTCCGGATCCTGCATACTCTGCCAACCCCACACCCAAGGAGCACTGAACCAAGGACTGAACATGCACATGGTAGAACATGCCTATAACTTATAATCCCAGAGTCCTGAAGGCTGAAAGTAAGAGGATCACTGTAAGTCTGTGTTGAGTAGTGAAATCCTGCATGAAATACCTTAAAAAAAAAAAGACACAGCAGATACAGTACCCATGCCAAAGCTGGAATGATCCTGCTTTTAGCTGGAAGCAGGAAGCTATCCTGTAAGACAGAACTTTCTTACACTGGTGCTACGTGGAATCTGATATTATTAATTTTGATCAGGCCATGTTCTACCTTATTAGTGATGCTACATGCTTCATGGTGTAGGTTAATTCCCTCTTACAGATCTGAATAAATTATCAACATTACACTTTATCTGAACTATATATTCCTTAAGAGACTGGATCAGACTTTCTCCAGTTGAATTTTTTTTTAATTTTTTTTATTTATTATTTTTATTCTTGTTTCAGAACCTTTGTTTGTTTATTCATTCATTTTTATGGCTGGCTCAGCCCACCCCGAGGGCAGGGCTGGCACAGCGTGTGGTGCCGGGGATCGAACCACGGTCCCTGAAGCCGCCCAAGCTTTCCCAAGCAGGCAGTTTGGACCACTGAGCCATCCCACCATTCCAGTTGAATATTATGTTTCAGTATCCTGGATTGGATATCTGTATCAGAAGAAGCAAAAAAAAATAAAATAAAATAAAAATCAATAAATCATGTTGTGTACCAACTGCACACATACTGGTCTTTTAATCTATTGTTTTTGAACATGTTGACGGCTTGTTTTGCTTGTTTGAAAACAGTCTTCTTAAGATATGTCTTTTCAGCCACCACTAAACACACCAAACTGAGCCAGACTGAGATAAACTGAAATTTAATAAATCATTAACTTAACACTATAATGGATTTGCCTTAGATTTGATGAAGCATTTAGTCTGGAATCACCACTTCCTAAAACATAAACAAAGTAGAAGGGAAGAGCAACTAAAATGAAAAGATTCAATCCTATAAACAAATTCTCAAATTCATGACTTAAACCATTTCATGTGTGGGTGAAACCACTTAAATGTATTTTGTTTGTCTCTGTTTTTCATTTTCGTCTTAACTAATAAGTGTTTTTGTTGTGTTTTGTTTTGTCCTTTAATATCTTTGGTATAGGATCTCACTACACAACTCAACTAACAGGATTCTGTTTTCTGCATCCCCAGCACTGGATTTGCAGGTGTACATCATCACGCTCAATCTCAGTGGCTGGCTCATCACACCTAAAGATTGAACCGATGTGGTATGTGGTTCTGAAGATCAAACCCTGGTCCCTGTGCTTGCCTAAACAGGCACTTACTTAGTCCACTGAACTATGTCATGAGCCCTGAGTGTTACCAGTTTAGTCAAGGAATTATTTCTTGAATCTTGGTTTATAGCAATGTGCCAGGTAAAGTACCATGAAAAGAATAGACATGTTCATACGTAAACATTTTACAAAGAGGGATAATGTATTTAGGAATCCATTAAAAGGGAAAGGAAATGATAGGGCAATAGACCCTTCAGAAGTATACAGATCCCATTTTTCAGGGGCAGAATCTATACAGAAGATAGGTTGCTAAGAAGTTAACAAGTGGTTTTGCAGAAGTAGCTCAGTAGAATAAGTGCTTGCCGGGCAAATGCAAGGTCCTGAGTTCAATCCCCAATCCCACAAAAAAAAAAAAAAAAAAGTTAACAGGCAGTTTAGGACCGTCAAAAGCTTATCTCCCGTCTGTTTGTACAAGTTGGAATCAGAAAGATATGGTTACCATAGTTACATGTGTGCCTTCATACATGCTGGTACATTCATTCTGGTCAATGAACTGATGAGCTATTAAGACCCACAACCTAGTCAGTGTGCATTTATGGCAAAAGCGCTTCAGTACAGGTAGTTCCAAATAATCGCTATCCAAAACAGAAGTGCAAACATAACAAGATTGATTGTATCTCACTTTTGCCTTCCAAAGTTTAAGTGAAAATGTTATTTTCAATTCAGGCATTCCAACTATCAGGTCCCTACTCAAAGGAATTGCGAGTAGATCCTGCATATCATTAACCAAATGATCCATTGTCTTAGTTACTCTTCTCTCCTTGCTGACACAAACACCCGACCCTCAAAATGAGGGAAGGAAAAGTTTATTTAGCTCACAGTTACTGGAGGTTTCAGTCCATATTCAGCTGGCTCCAAAGCAGACTGACACACGGCAGAGGGCAACCTTCTGTGGAGGCGGGCAAAGAGCACGAGCCCTGGGAGAGAGCTCACAGCTGCTCAAGCAGATAACTTCTCTTCTTCCTTTACATTGAAATGCAGATCACCTGCCCCAGGGAAGGGGCAACACCCATTTCCACAGTAATCAACTACAAATTCCAGGAGCCTTGCCCCACGACTACATGAGGCTTTGTGAGGACATCTCTGCACAAACCATAACAGCCATGAAGATCTCTTTGAAAAAAAAATTAGTACGAATGCCATTAAACAATAGTACAATTACATGGCTTCAAAGATGCTATGGTTGGGGCCCCGGCAGTATGGCTCAGTGGTGTAAAGTGCCTGCTTAGGAAAGCTTAGGCGGCTGCAGAGACATCGGTTCGATCCCCAGCACCACATGCTGAGCCAGCCCGGCCCTCAGGGCAGGCTGAGCCGGCCATAAAAATAAATAAATAAACAAAACAAAAAGTTCTGAAACAAGAAAAAAAGTTTAAAAAAACCCAAAAAAACCAAGATGTTATGGTTTTTACATCATTGATATATCATCCAAGCTACAGAATTAGTTTTCTATCCTCCATAACTCCAGATATATGAGAATAGTTTAATCTTTTCAAATCCTAGATTTTCTCTTGCTTCTTAGCCCATACGTTAAGATATAGAAACAAAATTATCCTTTTTGCCTCACTTGTTATCTGTTCCTCTCCCTCCTGTTCTGAAAGTCTTATTTCTAAGATCTTTTTCATTTGCTCCTTTCTATACATTCACAAAGCTTTTTTTTATTATTTACTTGCTTTGTTTTGTTTTCTTTTCCTTTGTTTTGTGGGACTGAGGTTTGAACTCAAGACCTTGCACTTACACTTGTGCCACGGAGTTATCTCCCCTGCTTCACAAAACTTTACATGTATTACTCTATCATAAAATCATCTTAAATTAAGTTTTTGTTGTGTCCTAATGCTTTTAAGGATCACTTGCATCTTCCATACTAAGTAGTATAGGCGGCACTCAGTAAATGTTATTTAAGTCATGTTCAAGTGGCCCTTTGAGGCTACACAGTATCATTTAGATATGAATGATAATCACCAACATTAGTTTCATTAAATGGGCTTTAATTCCCAAATGTCATAATTTTGTGACATAATAAATAAATAAAAAATTGTCCTCAATTTTAAATTTCAGAACCTTGGCCTACTTAGAATTCCATAAATTCATTCATCATTATATTAATTTAAAATACTTGAAAGACAATTTTTAATTGTAAAGCATTAAAATGATTGTATTTAATTCTATACACATACACATATACAATATATATTATGTATTTTATATTTTCCTCCATGAAATGAATAACTCATTACAAAATTAGCAATTACACTTCACCTAACAAACTACATCTGCCCACAAAGAACAAGGGATTTTTCTTCTGAAAATAAAACAGGCAGCAGAATATTTAAATGAGATTAGATGATCACATATAAAGTTGAAAAAAAATACATTTTGTTATAAAGACATCATCTTTTCCTAACTAGATATTCCACTCCAACTCTGAAGCCATTTCTTTGAGAAACCACCAACAAAGATTCATCCTATTTTTTGTATGAAACCTCGAGTAGTGTTTAAATACTCTACATATTGTAAAGAATTACAAATTTTGTGAAAATGTGCTCATGGAATGCGTAGATTTTATACAATGTTATTTGTTAACTATTTGTATTTAAAATTGTTTATCTTTATTTTCTTTGGTTTATGTAAAGAAAATCTGTAAAAGAAAATTACGAAAAGTATGTTATATGTAAGAAAAAAAGAAATAATAATTATTATGACATGATTATTAAGATTATATATCATAATATCAAAAATAAGTGTTAGAGTATCAAGACTTCAGATGCAGTGGCAAATATATTTAGAGCAGAGAACTGAAAAAACACACATTGCTTACAATATATACAACTGAACACTGAAGTTATTAATAATTAAAAAATGTTTGGTAAAAGAAGAATAAGTTATCTTTTCTTACACTTTTATGTTACTGCGTGATTAATTTTGCAAAAGCAAATACTGAAAAGGAGATTGTAAGGGAGAGGGATCCAAGGTTGAGAAAGACAAAAAGGAGAAAATAGGAGAGAATAAAGGAGCACAGATTAAATTCTGATTAAATTAGGATAATTTGCCGGGCGTGGTGGCTCACGCCTGTAATCCCAGCACTCGGGAGGCTGAGGCAGGAGGATTGGTGCGAGTTCGAGACCAGCCTGGGCTACAAAAGTGAGCTCAAGGCCAGCCTCAACTGCATAGCGAGACCCTGTCTCAAAAAAGGCCAAATAAATAAATAAATAAATAAATAAATTAGGATAATTTAAAAAAAGAATTTTAGTGATTTCATTTTAATTTACATAAATTCAGAACATAACCTCTTCCTAAAGAAAACAATACTATCTCTAAGAGATCTGAATTCTTTAAGATAGTAACAGCCTCATAAGAGCCTTTTTAAAGGTAAATGGAAAGATGTCAACCTTAAAAATTTGTCCTTTGAATATTTTCAGAAAGCTTTATCTGGATTCACTTGAAAAGTATTTAAAACAAGGAAATGTAGGAGATTCTATGATATTTAGAAATACATATTGGGATTCACACTGAGCACTGTTTATATCACAAAATTTTAAACTGCAACAAAATAAATGTATGATTTCATCCACCCAAGTGTTGCATGGAATGGTAACATTTTTGCAGCTAAAAGATCTATTGCTTGTTTTGTATTGTTTCTCTTACTCTTCCTTCTTTGCATGAAACTTCTTTATGTCATTGAACTAAAAGCTGACAGAAAGTTAGAAGCTATACAGCCTTACTTCAAATTGTGATACAACATTTAACCTACATCCTAATCTATAAATTTCAGGAAGTCCCATGTTTCCAACTTGTGTGATTCCAATACCATATTATAGCAACTGATTTTCATGTGACTTTCAATGTAACTTTTTGGTTGCTTAATTGAAAACTCATACAATAGCTATGACCTGGAGCTGGGGAGATAGCTCAGCAACCTAAGTACCTGCCTGGCAAGCACAAGGACCTGGACTCAATCCTTGGTACTGCATACCATGCTGGCCCTGTGGCGAGCTGGCCACCAAAACCTGGCATGGTAGTGCACACCTGTAATCTCACTGGTGGAGTGACTAGGACAGGGGGGTCACTATGAGTCTGAGCTGTGTAGTAAGACCCTGTACCAGATAAATAAAAAATTAAAATAATTTTAAAAAATGATCTATGATCATTTTTCCTTATAAAGCATAGCCATTGTAATAGATGTTTATCATTGCCTTAAAACAACATACATTTTTTTTTTTTTTTTTATGTTACATTTCTGGAGATTAGAAGTTGTAGGAGTCCCTTTTAGGTTCTCATTTTGATCCAAGAAGTCAGTATTTGTAATCTCAAGTCACGGGGCCGGCGGGATGGCTCAGTGGTCTAAAGCGCCTTCTTGGGAAAGCTTGGGCGGCTTCAGGGACCGCGGTTCGATCCACGGCACCACATGCTGTGCCAGCCCTGCCCTTGGGGTGGGCTAAGCCGGCCATAAAAATGAGTGTATAAACAAACAAAGGTTCTGAAACAAGAAAAAATAAAAAATAAAAAATAAAAAAATTTCAAGTCACGTCATTGGAATCCCACCAAGGTAATTTTAATCTACCACTTCCCATGCAACCCACGGCAAAAGTAAAGACACCAAAACATATTTATAACTATTGGGGAGTCAAGGGACTCTAAGTCCAGCCATAGAGATGATTCTCTGGAACTAAGAGAGAGATCCAAGGCCTCACCGGCTTTATTCAGTGGAGGAGTGGCTTGAGCAGGAATGACCAAGAACTGTGGGAGGCAGTGAATACTGTGAGCTGAGCTAGGTGGGGGTCCTACATTTACATCTGCCACCCGCAGAGAATATGCAGAGAGAGTAGTCTGCATAAGGCTATTTAGATAGCATCTAATGTTCTGGGTAGTCTGGTGCTTCAGTTTGGATCTTTTTTTTTTTTTTTTTTTAAATTTAATTTTGTTTTTTTTTTTTTTT